>CAKAOH010039528.1:7484-64889 GCA_916701665.1 Sebastiscus tertius
ATACAATGCACTATACACGATACAATGCACTATACACGATACAATACAATGCACTATACACGATACAATGCACTATACACGATACAATACAATGCACTATACACAATACAATGCACTATACACGATACGATACAATGCACTATACACAATACAATGCACTATACACGATACAATGCACTATACACGATACAATGCACTATACACGATACAATGCACTATACACGATACAATGCACTATACACGAGACAATACAATACACTATACACGATACGATACAATGCACTATACACAATACAATGCACTATACACGATACAATGCACTATACACGATACAATGCACTATACACGATACAATACAATGCACTATACACGATACAATGCACTATACACGATGTGCGACAGAGGCAAATGCTTTCTACCCCTACAAGGATGATTTTATTTAAATTGTTGAGTCCGATATCTACAGTTTAAAACTAGACTGATAAAGATAGATTACAACCAATAATAGTTTTTGCAATAACAGGTGTCTGTTTTTTTTCTTTCTAAGAAATAGTATTTCTTAAAAAGAAAAAAAACAAAAAAAAAAAAACAGACAAAAGACTTGCATGAATCCATCCTCAGGACTTGCATATAAATCCATCAGATGGACTTGGACAGTCTTGGTTATTTATAGACTAAAACTCATCTCATTGTACCAACTAATGTGTCCATGTTAGACAGCAGCTTTGGCTGATTTGTGCCTGATTTATAGGCTGTCATTCTCAGCAGCTACTGTCCAAGTGAAAGGCAACTACCTCAAAATAAACAAGTTTATCTTCAGAAGGAATGACTCACATGCCCCAACTGCTGTGCCCCCAACAGATCACTGCAAGATCTCAGTTTTAGTAACAAAAATAAAAGAAATGCACACAAAAAAAAGGTAGGGGATGGATAGGAGGCATCATGTTCCCATAGAGCCCCAAGTGTTATGCCAGTCATCCCACAGTCAATGGTACTACTTTTTCTGATTAGAGGAACAGATTCAGCATGAAAGATCTGAAAAGTGGCAGAAAGATTTATTGCATATATGTGGGATAAATCTCTTTTGTACTTTTGATGTTACAAACTAAAGGAATCTCATGTGCATGAATGCTGTCTCATGACTCCTGTATCATTAACAGGTGAGGTGGTGCAGCTAGAGTAAAAGTAACAGCCTGGAGCTGTTCAACATTACTTTTAAAAATACATACTGAGAACCTAATCATTTTAGAAAACTGTTAGAAAAGCAAGGCATTATTTATATGCTTTACATTGCAAGTCCAATTAACACTAGAAAATACCTTTCCTGCAGAAAATGCGTGTGAATGTTGAAAGCTAAAATCAATTTGAAAGCATTACTGAAAATATAGAAATGTGAAATGAATTGCCTGAAAAGAATGTTGAAGCCCAAATGCATTGCACTGCACTGGTGATAAATCTGCAAGTTTAAATGTGAAACTAGCAGAGTTGGAAGCTGAACTGCATTACCTAAAGAAGCTAAGAGCTGAAATACATTGCTAGAAAAGCTGGAAGCTAAACTGTTAATATTGTCAAAAGTAGAAAATGAAGTGAATTTCCTGAAAAGGCTGAACGAAGAAATGCTTTGTATGAATATCAGACAGATGAACTACATTGCTAAACAGTAAATGGAACAGAAAAACACATCACCCTAGAGAGCTGAGTTCCTGAAGTAAATCTGGCAGAGTAGAGAAACAGGACTGAGTCAATAAAATGAGTATAATAAAATGAAACACTGTGAAAGTGTGAATAAGGGGGACCTTTCCATATGCCACCCAAGCTGTCAAGCCCCTGTGAGTGTGTGGGCTGCCAACAGCTCGATGAGTTTCCTCTACTCATGTTTTTCTTTTCTTCTTTAAAGGGGACCTATTATGCTTTTGTGCTTTTTCCTTTAGTGTTTTTGTGCATGTAAAAGTTCTGCAAAGTTACAAAGCCCAAAGTCCACGCCAAAGGGAGTTACTCTCCCCCACAGAAACACTGCTCCTGAACTGCCTGAAACTCCTCGCTTGAAGTCCCGCCTTTTCTTTTGAAACGTGGTGATGTCACCAAGTAACACATTTGCATAACGGATAGTTTCGCACGCCCTCAAACAAACAAACAAAGCTAGTTAGAGCAGAGCAGGAGCAGAGTCCGAAGAGGTTGAAAAGAGGTGCTGCAGCACAGCCAAGCGTTTTTTGAACATTAAAGCATGTAAACATGTTCGAGTAAAAACCCCAAATACAATATGCACGTAAAAATAAGCATTATAGGTCCTCCTTAAATAATGGTTGTGAGCTGTGAAAGCCACTAAAATGGCTCCTTCAGAGATGCTTTTTAGTGATCAGTGTCAAATTGTAAGGAAGATTAACAGTAACATCCCTGCAGTGGAGCTTGCGTTGTGTATGCATGCATCTGTATGTGTGTATGTGCATGCGTGACACATTCACTGTGATTTGTTTTGGCATTCTCATGCAGGTACTACATCAAGGAGTCTAAAGGCAGCAAGAGGTGGCTGCTGTTCTTAGAAGGTGAGGATGAACCTATAACACAGAGCTCATTACAGTGAAACACAACTCTACATAACCTGTTAACAAGCGTGTGTGTGTGTGTGTGTGCGTTGTTCAGGCGGGTGGTACTGTTTCAACAAGCAGACCTGTGACAGCAGGTATGAGACGAGGAGGAGACTGATGAGCTCCACCAAGTGGCCGCAAACCAGAACAGGTAACAAGAAGACACAATCAGCACAATCAATGCACACTATTATCTCATGCACACACATATATACACGCATGAAAGTGTTTCCTGGTTTGTGTAGCTTTTGCAAACTCTCTGCACAGCCCCACAGAGCTTCTGCTTTCCCCAGTTGGAAGAAAAAAAAACTTCCCCTGAATGAAGGAGATTCATAGGCAATGTTTGCATTTCCTCTTCAGCTGAGTTTGCATTAATCTTTAAAAGTCAAACTCTCTGGTTCTTTTCCTTTCAACCATCAGGGGACTCCTTGTTTGTTTATGACTCTCTCTCTCCCCCCTCCGCAACCCTCTCGGTGTACACTGTACACTGGTGGCCAGTGCAGCAGCCACAGAGCTCTTCAATGCCTCCATGTAATTGCTGACCAAAGCAGGAAAACTTAATGACTTATTGACCACAGGCAAAACACACACACACACACACACACACACACACACACACCTCAGCATACATCAAAACACACAACTATACATCAAGGTTTGTGACTTTTAACAAGTAGCCTAAAAGATTTTAAAGGTCTTTTTGATAATATTTTTGTGGAGACAAATCATTTTTTGAAAAAATAAAACATCCACGAGCTTTTAAAAAGGTACAGAATAAAAGTATGCCTTTTCCTAAATGTGTATGATTGTGAGTAAAGTAATTTAAACATTTTGGCGGGACCAAAATTCATGTTTTGTTTATCTCTGTGGAAGATATCCAACATTTGGCTCCCACTTCTAACAAGGCTTGTGTGAGCCAATAGTAAAACCACGTTGGTGTCACGTGTCTTGAGTCTCACTCCCCTTGACCATAAAATATACAGGTTGTGCAACAAACTGGCAACCACCTGTTGTGAAGTGAATGCAATGGAACGGAGAAGGGAGAATGTGACATCTAGTGGCTGAATGTTATCAATGTTATCAATAGCACCTTTAACCACTGAAGCTTTTTGACTCTATGATGAGGACATTTTGTCCAGAAAGTGAAGTAAATGTTGGACCTTCTTCATTTCACAGAAACAGGAATCCTGTCTCCTCAGCCAGAGGAAAACCCTCACTGGTGGAACGCCAACATGGTGTAAGAACTCACTCGTCTCCTTCTCTTTATAATATATGCGTCTGTGTCGATATATGGTTTTATATATTTTTATATACTGTATTTGTGTTTGTGTTCAGTCGACCATCACACAGCCATGTTGGCTGGTATTTGTCAGCTATCAGTGAACCGGCTCAAATATAAGCTGCTCTGATTTTTACATTTGATTACAAATAATTGCAAGTGTTGCTCTCTCTCTCTCTCTCTCTCTCTCTCTCTCCTGTAGGTACATCCCGTACTGCTCCAGTGATGTGTGGAGCGGAGCCACACCGAAGACGGATCACAGTAAGACACAATAAATCAGCTGTGAGCTTGTGGATCTCATGTTTTAGCTATTTAAAGGCAGAGAAAAAGAGCGAGTGAGTGAACACACCAGCAGCTACAGAGACAGAGATCTGATGATCTGGGAGCTCATTGTTTCGTTCAGTTGTCTGTGTCTTTGATGTGTGGCAGCTTCTTCTTTTAGCTCTTATATCAGCTATACAGTCTTGAATCTCCTCCCTAATTTCACCATGTCTGACATTTTGAAAACCCTCATTATATTGTGTTCGTGATAGACACTCGGCAGGTTTATGAATAAATAACACATAAGCTGTGCAGAGGAGGTATAGCACGAGATCTACAGGTATCTGTTTCCGTGAAATCAAGATCAATTATTACTTTCAAAATGCCATAACTTAAAACAAAAAAAGTGGCTGAGTGGTGGAAGAAGTAGTCAGATCCTTTATTTAAAGTAAAAGTAGAAATACCACAGTCTAAACATACTCCATTACAAGTAAAAGTCCTGCATTCAAAACATTATTTAAGTAAAATTACACAAGTATTAGCATCAAAATATACTTAAAGTACCAAAAGTAAAATTACCTATTATGCAGAATGGCTCCTTTCAACATGTCATATTATTAGAGAATATTATATTACTCTGTTTTTATCACTAACAAGCATTTTAATGTTGTAGTTCATCAATGTGGAGCCAAGATACTTACTATACTATACTACAGTGTAGATTAGTAAGAATAGATTTATATAGCACCTTTCAAAAACAAAGTTAGTAGGAAGGGCTTCTCAATAAAAACATGATAAAAGTAATTATGATCCAGAACTTAAGATATAAACAAGATAAAATAAGTTTAATAGTTACAACAATATACCGTCAGTTAAGAAGCTGTAGGAGTTTCCCTGGCTGAGATCCTAGCAGTACTGCATCATATCAAATAAGCGTATATACTTTTTTAATGTAAAAAGTAAGTAGTATCTAATTATAAGTTTTAAATGAATATAGTGGAGTAAAAAGTACAATATTTCCCTCTGAGGTGTAGTGGATTAGAAGTATAAAGTAGCATAAAATGGAAATACTGAAGTAAAGTACAAGTATGTCAAAAGTGTACATAAGTACAGTACTTGAGTAAAAGTATTTAGTTACATTCCACCACTGCTAGTGGAGTTTAATTTAATGTAATCAGTCAGGTACCACTTTGGATTAATAATGCATTAACAACCCTGTAAACTAAGAACATAAAAAACCTTAATAAAACACCTTAAAACATGATACCTTTTTAATTAATAAACCTTTAAAATGTAAAGTTTCTCTTTACCCAAAGTTTTCAGCAGCTGTATAATACTGCTGTAGAGTTAGTAGTCAAGTGTGGCTCTATGTTAATAAATCAAAAACATCTTTGTTCTCAGGTGATTATGCGTTCATGGGCTCTCTGATCATTAAGGAGGTGGTGAACGAGCTGCTGACGAAAGGTCTGGACAACGCCAAGGTTCTGCTTCTGGCAGGAAGCAGGTCAGTTCACCGTGTGTGTGTGTTTCACCAAAGACAATCGTTCAGTAGCACCCTCTGATCCCACTCTTCCTGTCACCAGTGCGGGCGGTACCGGCGTCCTGCTGAACGTGGACCACGTTGCAGAGCAGCTGGAGTCGCAGGGCCACGGAGGAGTGCAGGTCCGCGGCCTGGCTGACTCCGGCTGGTTCCTGGACAACAAACAGTACAAATTCACAGACTGCCTGGACACCATCAGCTGTGCCCCCACTGAGGCCATAAAGAGAGGCATCAGGTAGGACAGGTGGATAGAAGAAAGCTGGTGTTAAAAGTTAAGAAGTTAGGGAGGAAGGTTCATAAGTAGTACAGATTTTGTTAAGTGTTGAGACTTTGCAGGTACTGGGGCGGTTTGGTGCCAGAGAGCTGCAGACAGACTCATGTGGGAGAGGAGTGGAACTGTTTCTTTGGATATAAAGTCTTCCCCACGATAAAAAGTGAGTGACAAAACACCCTGAGCTTCTCCACAAGGCTGACGTACTGTAGAGGATAAAGACAGAGGCCGGTGTGTCACTTAAAGTCTGATCCGCAGTGCATCCTCTCCCCTGTCTAGGCCCGGTGTTCGTGGTGCAGTGGCTGTTTGACGAGGCCCAGCTGATGGTTGACAACATCCACCTGACCGGGCAGCCCATCCACGAGGGCCAGTGGAGGTACATACAGAACCTGGGACAGGAGCTGAGGAGCACGCTGCAAGACGCACCGTAAGACTGACAAACACACACTCACATAAGATACTGTGTAAATTAAGAAGGACAGTTTTATTGACTGTGTGATTCTGTGTTTTGAATGGCAGGGCGATGTTTGCTCCGGCCTGTCTGGCACACGGACTCATTACTAGAACGTAAGTAAATAAAATGTTGGACCTTAGGTTAACAATTGATTCAAACACTCTGCTGGTGAGTCAATACTCCACTTCATTAACTGGCTGCTATCAGTTCGATACTTCAACCTTTGCTCTCCCTTAATCTTTCACTTTACAATCACCTTTATATTCATACAAAATATAAAAAATAACAGGCAGGGAAGTCTGCTTTTAGCAGAATCAAATATCCAACAAGGTGCTTCAACACATTGATTAAAATATCCTGTAGTGCAAATAAAGCAGTGCAGCCCATTAATTCGCAACATTGTACTTAAAGGGATAGTTTGGGTGTTTTGAAGTGGTCTTGTACGAGGTACTTATCCTTAGTAGGTATATTACTTTCAGTAGATGACGGTTGGCACTCCCCCAGCTTGGAGAAACAGACAGGAGTTACCACACGGAAGCAAAACCATGAACTGCTGTGGACGGGGACGGCAGCAAAACGTATTTTAGCCACCTAAAAGAGAGACCCACCTAAAAAAAAAAAAAAAAAAAATCAATTTTTAAGTGTACGCTATATTTAGAATATTTTCACCAACAGGAAACTGAAGCCGTTATTAATGCTAAAGTCACACAATAGCACAAACAAACTAACCGATCGAGGCAGCGGTGTTCTACGAGGTAACATTACTGTTTTTTCCAATGAACTCTGGTTGCTTTGCCGAGAACATAGATAACGGCTTCAATTCCCTGTCAGAAACAGACTGTATAGCTGTCTCATGAAGAGGTAAACTGGTGAAAATATAATAAATTATCATACACTTAAACTGATACAGATTTTTTTCAGGTTGCTAAAATACGTTTTGCTGCCGGCCCCGTCCACAGCAGTACATCGTTTTGCTTCTGAACAGTAACTCCAGTCTGCTTCTCCAAACTGGAGGCACTTGAACTATCTCTTTATGGGGATTGATACCATGGTGGTATACGTATATCATCACATCGCCCAATTCTATCATATAGTATTACATTTTAAATGAATCCTCATGACAGTGCCTATAATCATTTAAAACAGTTAACAAAGGTTGTATGCAGGTATACAGATTGTACATTTCACATTGTAATAACTAATTCTTCGCTATGCGTCTTCCTGTCCCCACAGCGACTGGATGGACATCCAGGTGAAAGGCACCTCCCTGCCCAGAGCCCTCCACTGCTGGGACCGAAGCCTCCAAGTCAACAATCACATCAACGGCAGCAACTACAACCACCAAAAGCACAAGACCCCACCCGCGAGGGGCTGCCCTCTGCATTTGATCGACAGCTGCCCGTGGCCCCACTGTAATCCCTCCTGCCCGACTATTCGCGACCAGCTGACGGGACAGGAGATGAGCGTGATCCAGTTCCTGAAGCACATGGGCTTTGACGTGCAGAAGGTGGCCCAGCAGCAGGGGATGGACCCCAGGAAGCTGCTGGGCATGCTCAACAACGGGAGCTGAGTTGCTGCTCTTTAAAGCGCAGCAATGTTAGTGTAGCGTCAGTAAGACATTCTGTGGAGAAGATACTGAGCATCAATGGAAGACGACAGGAACATGTAAAGCAGACCTCTAATGATAAGACTCAACTTTCTAAAAATACTGAACTCAAAAACTCACAAGTGCCTGATGAGTTGAGTCAAATATAATGAAACCAGAACGTTTAGACACAACATATGGAATCACTTGTTTTAACATATAGACATATATATGCTGTAGACGTGCTATTATTGTGAGGTGTACACAAATATAATGAAAAGTGGGTACAGTGTGTGTGTGTGTGTATATATATACAGTAAATATGTATGTGCAGTTGAGACTGTCATGGTGGTAGTCTGAACTAGTTTTGATGGGAAAGATTGAAAACACCTCCCAGTTTGTGTTGTGAGGATTTGGTGCTCTCTTCTGTCAACATTAACTATCACATTCAGAGATGCGTCTATGGTGCTGCTGTTTCTACCCTCCACCAAATATGCTGCTTTTTCTAATTTTGGAAAAATAATAATTTAATGGGTAATATTTACTAATAAAAGGTACAGAGATTAAGATTATTATTTTGTTCTTCAGGGTACTTAAAAGTGAAAAAAAAAATATTTTTCTACTGAAAATATCTTTTATGTGTCTTATAGTTAGTTACTGTTACATTGTCTTCATACATTTTACTTTTTTTATTTGCATGTTTGTGATAAAAATACTTTCTATACTATATGTAACCACAAGTACTATAAGTGCTAATAGTACAAGTTATATCCATATTATTTTTCCAGGCTGTCGAGTTTGTAACATTTGTTTTCTTGTGCTGCTGTAGTAGTGCTCACACCTTATATAAGCACGAATAAATACAAATACATGCTGATATGATAAAAACATAATTTAATCGCTACAGTATGACAACACAATGGCAGTTATCACCCTAAAGGAGCAACTCAGAATACAAAAAGGAAAAGTCATTTCCAGTATTATCATACTCACACCCACAGCATCCAACGTTTAACTACTGTACAACATACATACTAATAAAATTATTTTTTAAAATTAAAAGCATTAAAAAAACATTGTAGACTACGTAGTTTTTTTTTTGCAGGAGAAATAATAATAAAAAACACAGTTGTTCACAGTTGATATGAAAGTGCTTTTCCGAGAGATGACTGTAGTCCATTTTAAACTGATGAACATCGGTTATACTGTCCGTCTGTAACATTTAACTTCTTACAGTTTGAGTTCAGGCGTTTCATCTCTAAACAGCACTGTATAAAGCAGACAGCTTTGTTTCACCTGATATTTCCACTTGGTTTGTTTTGCTTCACTACAAACGCTCCAGACAATAAAATCCTGACCAAATTTAAAATGCATATTACATTTGAATTTGGTCATATTTACAGTGGTCCTTCCCTGTTGTTATTCCAGTTATAGCCGTGCTGGCTTAAGATTTCTCCAGACCTTAGTGCTCATAGAAGTGAGGAGGCTTGTCGACTGGAGGTTGGGATCTCAACACCTGGAGTCCTAAAGGTAAAAAAAACACAGGAGGTAAGAGTAGACTAAGGTATATAGAGATTGTTTTAGCTAGGGATGCACTGATACAACTTTTTCAGTCCGATAGCAATACCTGGGCTTTGGGTATCGCCCGATACCGAGTACCGATCCCAGTGTTTAATTATAAGCTGTATGCCTCACTGTGTGGAAGATCATTCTTTTATGTGTAAGGCAACATCAGTCTTGACTTAAACATTGCTTTCCTAACAAATAAATACATAGATATACATTTACGGAATTGTTATTTATTATTAAAATAAATTGTACACCAGCAACTTGGTAAAAAATCTTCAAAACTAACAGGAATTACAATTCAAGTAAACCTTTTTAATGCAGCAACAAATTGGTCAAAAGAAAAACAGGAATTCAAATTCCAGAATAAAATGTATATAGTATATAAACATAGAAATGAATTGAACAGATCGACTCCATTGTCACTGATACCCGATCCAGCTATTTGAGTGAGTATCGGCTTGATATCCGTGCATCCTTAGTTTGAGCTTCAGACAAAAACATGCTTTTGTAAAGCAGCAGAGCAGCAAAGACTGACCTGACTTGTGAGTCTTCGTCCGGGGGTTCGTTTTTGCTCGTGGACAGACTGAAGGCGAGTGATCAGAAACTTCTTATCCTCTCCCTCCTGAGCAGAGAGGTGAAAAGAGGACGGTGAGCCAGATTGATCAAAAAGCTTGAGAAAATCTTTATGACAGATAGAGAAACAGAGCTGTATATACAGTATGCAGGTGATGTCTTACATTTTCTATCTGCTCCTGTAGTAAGTTGATGATTTTCCTCTGACCGTCCAGCACCTGACTGTGGAAGTAGATAACGATCCTGACGGAAAGAAACGACAGCGTGACTAAACAATACTGATCTCAATAATAACACACGCAGTGTGATAGTTTACTGCTGCTTGCTTTATGACAGATACAGCACATACTGACTCTGATCTGCCTGAACACTGGAACACCCTGCAGCTGTGTTTAAGTGTGTGTGTGTGTGTGTGTACACTCACAGGAAGATGCCTGCTGCCACAAACAGGAAGAAAGGGTTTTCCACCAGGTAGGAGTGAGCCCTGGCCACCACAGACAGTTTAGGATTATCTTTTTCCAGTGCTTCCACCCACTTCTTCCCCGCCTGGAACATCGTTTTGAGCCCGCGGAACGGACCGCACGATGAGGAGGGTGAGATGCTGAGGACAACAGACGGATGTTGAGATTGAATGTGTCAAACAGCTCGCAGTACAGAGTCACACGGGACTCTTGATTTAGTTGACCTTTCTCTGAGGTGAATTTTACCGTGGCCATGATTGGCAAGTGTTCAATAAAATGTCATAACAGGACCTCTCAGACAGTTAACAGTCCAACAGTATTCTAATGTAATGAGAGTGCACAAGCACTGAAAAAGTGAGTATTTCATGATATGTCCCCTTTAACCCCTAATCTAAATCAGTGCTAAAGGTATATTAAACTACAGGTATCCATAGCAACAGTACCTCTGCTTGACACCATGTTGACAGTTAACTCTCACTTGTCAAACAGATATGACAATGGGTTAAAATGAATGATGATTTGAGCACAACCTAACTTTGTATCTGTGTTAAGCAGCCAATGGTATAACAGTGGGTTTCACATAAAGAATGGAAGTGCTGTGCTTTGTTAATTAACAAGTGGTGTACTATATAGCTCTGTCTGTGTGTGTGTGTGTGTGTGTGTGTGTGTGTGTGTGTACCTCCACATAGTGTATGTGACACACACAGAGGCACCGAGGAAAGAGGGGAAGCAGAGAAGAGTGATGAAGACGGTGGTCATCTGGCTGACCCTGTATGGCTTCCTGGGGGCCTGACAGTTCATCATCACGCTGCTCTGTGGGGAGAGAAAACACAGGCTGGGGTCAAAGGTCGATGCCTTGAAATCTGAAGCTGTCTAATAGGTGGCGGGTTTCTAAAAGGCACACCACTACAGAAGATAATTTCAACCATAACATTAAAAAAGAACAGGGGAAATTAAAGGATTTATTGTTATAAAGTTAACTGTCCAAAAGTTGAAGCTTTTATTTTGAGCATTTCAATTCAAATGTTTCCATTTAAGCACCTTTTTAACGTAGAAGAGCAGCAAGAGTTTGACAATCTGTGCTGCTGGCAGGAGAGGACTGAAGAGAACGCCCAACCTGAAAATCACAAAGTTCATGGTCATTACACCGAAACTATTTGACTTTACTGATCAGAACTGTGTGTACGTCTTAACAGTGAGTTTGGTACCAGGCTAACGTCTGTCCATAGATGAGTTCAAGGACGTTCCTGGCGATATCAAACACTGGTTTCCTCCTCCTCTTCAGCACTTTCTCAGAAAACAACCTGCAGACAACAGGAGGAAGTGAGTTTATAGGCTCATGTGTTTTAAATGAGAATGAATTTTAAAAACTTAAAGCAACCTCTGCTGCAAAAAAAAGCAAATATCACCTCCAAAGAAACTCTCCAAACAAGGTGTCCAGTAGAGTGAAGATGAAGTCCATGAGTAGGAAACGATAAAGCTCCTGGCCAACAAAACTCTCCCAGCACTGGAGACAATATTTTCAAAACAGAGCACAGAGTCGGCCATTGAAGAAACACCACACTAAGCAACTCAAATAATCCAAATCATTAATATTCCTTAACACAGCTGTGAGGAAAAAAGATGTTTGCTCTGGTAGTATGAAAGTGAAAATGATGTCCCATCCCATCCCATTTATTTATGTTACCTTCAGTCCAATACTTTCAGGATCAGAAGCCACCCGACCAAGCCAGTGGTAGCACAGGACTCCAAGCACGCTTACTTTCAACAGCAAGTTTCTAGAAACGCAAACAGCAAACAACGTGTTACCAAACAAAACCACCAGTTCTGCATTTTCTTAAAGTCTGACATCTGTGAACTCATAACGTGCAGTTCCTCTGCTCATACCTGCTGATGGCAACGTATGTGCGCACAGAAGGTGAGTTGTAGTCCTCCATCCAGGCTGCGAGGTTGAACAGGCCGGGCAGCAGCAGGTTGATGAGGGACACCACCACGGGGAGAGCCAGCAGGCTGGCCTCATTCAACAAGGGGTTCTTGATGGTATTACGAGAACTTTTCTGATGGTCCTGTTGGGGAGAGAGAACGAGAGCTAGACTTTGTGCTCTTTAATGGTACTGCTGGCTGTTCTGTCATCTTCCAGCTGTGAAATGACTCCTTAAATACTATTAATATTTCCACTTTTCTGTTAGTTTACTGCTTTTAACAACTAGCAGCACTGTTGTGAGCCAGCACAGCATGTTTTTTAATGCTACCACTAGGAGTCACCAGCAATCCTCTAGGGGCTTCAAAATCAAGCAGCAAGAGATATAAAGATGGTATTGTTTTTTATATATTGCAAGCATGCAGCCGATGACGGCCAACATACTGAAACTGTGGAAACTTTCAAGCCCCGCTAGAGCCTCGAATCACAGTATGTCATCTCAAAGGGCTTCACAGGCCCACACGTTTGTAAAAAAACGGTTATTCTCATAGAATTGCCGCTATATGACGGCATCAGCATCACAATGATGATAGGGATGGTGTTTGAAATGAATGACGAGTACTCGTACTACTGTATGAAGCGCGTGCACATGCCCCCCCTTGTCTGGTGGGACAGAGAGGGGTGATGGGAGAGCTGAAGGATGAGGGCTGCATTTCCAAATTCTGGCATTTTTTTTTTCCATAGAACTGCCTACCCTGGGCTACCACTTGAATCACAATATGCTGAAAGGTTATTAATGAATTTTTGCCCAATGACGCCAAAAATGAACTGCCTCCCCTAGCTTTAACTCAGCTTTTTACAGAGAGGATGAGGAAGAAAGCGAGGAGCATCAAGGCAGATAGCTCCCATCTTCTTTTCAGCCACTTTGAGCTCCGGGAGGTGCTATAGAGTCAAAGTGACTGAGTAGATCTAAGCCACAGACACTCATATGAACTGTTTTAATGTGTAATATGACATGTCTATGTATTTGTTTTTACTAACTGCTTGTCTGCTTTTGAAAAACAACAACCGTTGTTTCCTTTGTTTGGTGAGCGGAAGACATATTTGCACCCTGGTGGACAATAAAGATATATTGTATTGTATTGTATGAATGGCTGCTTTAAGAACCATAAAGCATAAGAAATACAGGCTGAAGTCTGACTATTCACCAATAAAAATGTAGATCCCTGTTGACTTTGGACCCTGAAACCACCCCGCCTCACCTCGTGCATGAATTCAGAGAAGTAGTAAATAGCAAGCACACAGCCAGTGGTGCTTGCTATGCAGATAGACCATGCCAGGCCATGAACCATCAGTCTCCACAGCTTCTGACACCCAGTGTTCAGGACATGCTTATGATTCACCTCTGCTAGCAGCTCCTGGAGAGGGTGGAGGGAGGGAGGACAGACAGAGACAGAGAGACAGAGAGAGGAACAGAGGAGGAATATTATGAGGGATGAAGAAGGAAAAGATCACATTCCTGTCTGCCAATTATGTGCCAGAAAAGGAGATAAGAGAGGGAGGATGTGTTTTTGTAAATTCAGGTGTGTGTGTGTGTTTACATGTACCTTGAGCTGGGTGCAGATATTCTCAGACATGAGTTTGACAGACGTTTTCTTAATGACCTTGAAGTCCCAGGAGCAGAGGACCTTCATGGCCAAGATACTGTGAGATTTGTCGATTCGGAAGCTCTGACCAAACGACTTTGACATGCTGTTGGGAAATTTCACATAAGCATGCTTTCTGACGTATTATTATTACATTTAAAATCAGTTATGTTAGTACAGTTTGTGTTGTGACATGCGTTTTTATCTTCATTAAAAAAACACAAAACATTGTACCTGTACACAAGAATGATACATGTGGTGAAGAAAGCCACTACTATGGTGAAAAAGTATGCAAGTGGCATGCTGTAAGGGAGGTGCTTCGACACACAGTCGAGGCTAGTTCCATTGGACACAGTGACATTCTGCCCTCCGCCATCGTCCCTGCAGCTTTTAGTCAGTATGGAGTTACAGTAGTAGCCATAGTACATCACTGTGTCTGAGAAATAGCCCTGAGACAAAATGAGATAGAGAGACAGTCATTTATGCAAGAAGAACTAATTATTTACATAATTAGTATAGTTTTAGACTGAAATGATCCTCTCCAGATGTTTAAATACATTTAAAAAATTGCTTTGAATAATTAATTTGTGTCTGGATTGGTTATTCCACAAAATTCACATAGATTCGTAAAAATACATCTTCCTCTTCTTCATCATTGAAAAATCCAGAATCTATGAATATGCAAATATTGTTTATTTCAAAATTTTAACTGCTGGACACAACATGTCTCCTACTTCACTGAAAAGTCCATTCTCATGTCCCTTTGAATATGGCCATGCCAGTTTTTGCTCGCCAAAATTTAGCGCAAGTGTGGAGAGTTATTTAGCCTCCTTCGTGACAAGCTATTATGACAAGGGTGGTACCAATGAATTCTTTAGGATTTGTAGTTTTAAAACTCAGCCCGGCACAACCTCCAAAAGATTTAATGGCAGCCGGCCCGACAGCGGCCCGTCAGATTTTTAAGAGGTTAATTAAAAATCGCATTTGCATTAATATTCTAACGTTATAGAAATTAGTGGCATTAAAACGTATTTGTGTTAACACTTTATTATCGTGTTAACTTTGACAGCCCTGGTAAGTTGCATATTGAACCATAATTGTTTTCCAACAGGGTTGGAAATTAGCACCAGCCACCAGCTGGTAAAAATATGAGTGGCTGCTAGATTTTCTTCACTCACCAGCCAAAAAAAAAACAACTTTTTGGAGTGCCACAGTGACAGGTGGATGAAAAAGGCAATTTCCAACACTGTTTCCAAACTACTTATGATGTCACAAAATCCTGCTCGTACGAACACGTGTTAAACTGAGATTTATGGGCACATAGAAAATGTAAAAAAAAAAAAATCTAGTGTCAAAACATTCTGTACAGTGAAGCTCAAATATCCGAGTGAAATAACAATAAGCAAATAAATGTTTAGTGGAGGGGGACTTTAATTTAATCTGTTTAAAGATGGCTTTGTTATTGGAAACTCTTCATGCAGGTCTAAAGTTTCTGAACACACATCAAGGATGTGGTCAGTGTTTCCTAAAAGCCACGGTCTAATAGGGTGTGAGAGGAGTCGCAACAACATGTCACCACAGCACACAGCTCACCGCTCCGGTGAGAAGCTCCAGTCCAGAGAAGGAGTGTCCCCCCTCGGGCAGCGCTGGAGGGTGCACTGCTTGAGGTAGCACCAAGAAGGCACACATCACCAGGAACAGGAACAGGTTGAAGAAGAGTAGGGTCTTAATGAACAGGAAGTACGAGAGGACACCAGTGCCGAAACGCCCGCTCACTCTCTTGAGCGCCACTTGCCACAGCTGGAGGGAGTGCAGGAAGGACAGCCAACTGTACCAACTCTGTCTTGCACCCTGGGAGGAGAAAGGGTGGGAGACCAGGGGGGAGAGAAAATCACTGTAATCTCTAAACCAAGAATCACTTTTTCATATTGCATTATGTATTATTAGCTAAGAAAAAGGAAATAATGACACAGAAACCTATCCATGTTCAACTGAAAATGCCTCACAATGCAGCAATACAATTCCTGGAAAAGTGTACACATAGGTTTGTTGTTTCGCTTTTGCAACTCTGAAATGTGTCATGTGTCACACCGTCAGAGCCGTAAATGCTTGGGCAACAGAGCGAGTGATAGCGACTTGATAACACCTACAGGAAACACCCACTGACACGCTCTTACAGCCTCAGAGCAAAAATGTCTTGTGCTGTCTTTTTACGTGTGTGTTTCTGTGTGACATTTATTATTTGAGAGAATTGATATTAATGTACACGTCTTTAAGAACTCACAGCACACCTTATGTACACAGTTAGTCAACAATGTACAATCATGAGGTCACTATTTCTGTCTAGACAAATGATGTGAGGACTACGTATAAGGAAGGAAACACAAACCGAAACTGCCACAATGTTTCCACTGTGGACAAAGAACAAAGCTACATACTCAATCAAGTACCTGTCACTCAATCACTTCAATCAAATGTAGCTCAAATCACATGTAGCAGGATGACTCTGGCTAAATGGATAGTTTTAGAAATGGTTATTTTTCTTGCTTCTTATATTTTGTTATTATATTTTATGTGTCTTTTTATATTTACTATAGGGCTGTCAATCGATTCAAAATATTTAATCGTGATTAATTCTTAATTAATTCTTCACTCACTTTAAAAATGAGCCCGCTACAACTTCCGATATTGCAAGTTGCATTAATGCGTTAAAGAAATGATCGCTGTTATATGCGTTATTATCACATGAACTTTGACAGCCCTGATTTACTATTTCTGTTCTTTCTTTTATGGAGCCTCCCAGCAAAAGCATTTCACACAATTGTACTTATATTGCACTTTATATAACCGTGACAATAAAGTGACAAGAGTGACAATAAACATCTTGAAACTACTGGACTGTGCTCTCTACACCTTAAACTAGATTTTATGCACGGACATTGACAATAATACTGTCTATCTTTCTAAACAGCTTACCTAAATCTAATCTCATTTCAGTCACTAATTTCATGAGTTGCAGTTGTGTTTTCCATGATGTAGAGTGTGCAAAAAGGGACTGCAACTCAATAGGAAGACAAACTGCGTAGTATTTAGTAGTGTAAAATGGAAATATGAACACCTACAATTCAATCTCCAACTGGGCAAACTCAATCTGCTGATGAAGATCGTATGATACAATCGAACCAAAAAGCTCCAGAACAGCTACTAAATGGACCTTGAGGTGAGATTGATTTACAAAGGGGCAATTAGAAATGCAAACTGGTACAGTATCATCTAGACACCCTGACAGACATAAAAGTGACTCAGTGTCCACTTAAAAAAGGAAACAGGAAATAGAACACAGAAAGATGTTTCTGGTGGTGTAAGTGACTTACAATGATGATGTAATATTTGAGTCGACTGCAACAGGGGATTTGTCTGCCAGAAAGTGTGCGTTTCTCCTTTTGTAAAGCTAACCTCCTAAAAACAGACATAGAGAGAAATTCAGACTGATGCAAAACAAACAATGAATAAATGGGAATAATGAGAACAAGGAGCACATCTACCTGAGTTCACTCTTCTCAGCCACGTTGAGAGGCATCGCTCTGAGCATCCTGATTCTGTCGCTCACTGACAGGTTCTGTAGGTTGTTCACCAAACGTTCCCTCTTACTCACTGCAACACACACACAGGGACAGCACCGCTTAACATGATAAACTTGCCAAACAATCAGAGTTTTAGTGTCTTTTCTGCAATTCTCCTCACCCTCTGCGCCCTCTGCGTCCGTACTGTCTGCCTCTATACCGTAGCCTCGTATGCTCGGCCTGGCAGAGTGAGAGAAGTCTCGGATGGCGGGTCTGCTCTGCTTGCGTCTCCGAAGCTGCATGGTCCTGTTGTAGTACTGAGAGATGATGGCTCCCCTGCTGCGACCTGACAGAGAATGAAGATCAGACTGATCAGAGAGGAGATCAGCAGCATTTACTGCCTCGAAGGTGCTCCGCCAACATGGAATTTTCCAACTTCTTGTTGCTCCAAAGACAATGGGTTCAGGATTTGTCATCTATATCTCTGTTTCTTTAAGTTTTAAATTAAATAACCATCTCATGACAAAAAAAAAGAAAAGATATACAACAAAGGTCCCCGGTTGGAAGTTGCGTTTCTAGAACAGCATCTTAATCCTTAAGCAACAGGGGCGCCCAGGGTCTAATTAATTGTTCTTCTTTCAGTCCACCAAACTTCAAATAGGTTAATAAATGTATTAAATGCCCATTAAAAACAAGGAAACAACAACAGGGATATTGTGATCTACTGTACAATACGAAATAATCAATGGGAGGTGTACAACAGCAAAGCAAAACTGTTTTTACAAGAGAGTATAACATGTAGATTTAAATGATTTTATGTGGCTGTTTGCAGAGGGGAAGTACTGAAAGATGAAAGTACGTATGAAATCATACATCAGCTAGAGTAACAACAAGCTGAGGCACCTGATCAGACACTGACAGGAAGATGACAGACAAACTACTTCCTCATGAAACTCTGATAAACTGAAACCGTCTATTTGTGTCTTTTATACTTTAGCTCAACATGTGCAGCATTAACAGGGTCCACTGAACCAGCCCATAGTAATCACAGAATGGTTTGTAGTCCCGTTTGCTCAGTGGGACTAAATGTCAAAAACATTTCAAAACTTCAGTATTTTTCAACCTAGACCCTATTTTCCCATGTTCTATGTCTGAGTGACTAAAATGAACAACAATTTTTTAAAATTTGTCCAGTATTGAGCAGCAGCAGTACCAGCAGCAACAAACCAGCTTTGAGGGAAAGTGAGTGGCGTCAATGTAACGTTACATCCACTAAAAGTGCTTGTTTTTGCCACTGACAGGCTCAGATTGTTATTATAAGTGTCTGACAACATTATGGAAAGGACCCTACGGAGAAATAAAACGTTTTCCTTACATTTGGCTTGATCTGGTCCATTTGATATTGTGTCCAAGTCCCGTTCAAGAGAAGTATCGTTGTGAAATCTGAATATCCGTATACTCTGGTTCAAATATATACAGGCGATCATCGAACTCAAAGACCTCATCCACAATGAAATCATCTAAATATTCAGCCATGACATTAAAAATATTTTAGATAACATGCTTTCTGTACTCCAACACAACAAACTCTGCCATTTCCACCATGGATGTATTCCACCGTTGTCTTTTGGCAACACGTCACCTCACCAGATCTCAGAATGAGCGAGACTCTTTCCATAATGTCAGACATTTATATTAACAACCAGAGCCTGTCATGGCAAAAACAAGTACTTTTAGAGGACGTAAATGACGGTGCCAGCTTGCCCCAATAGCACCATATTGCAGCCCGTGAGCAGCTGCCGTCTACAGTGTTCTCCCTCAATACTGGACCCATTTCAGAAATTGTTGTCCCCATTACTCAGTTAGACACAAAAGTATGAGAAAATAGGGTCCAGGTTTGAAAAATACTGAAGTTACCCTTTAAATGATGCATCAAATCCTTTTGTTCGTTGCATCATTATTTTCACTGGCCTTCAGCAGGACTCACCGATTGTGCGACTGGGCATGGAGGACAGGATCTTCATGGTTGCTGAGGACCATCGTTCACCTAGCAGGGGGTCTCCCTGACTTTCATCACCCTCCCATTCCACGTCCGTTCGCACATGCCTCCTTCCCCTAAACTCATGTCCAGGGCTGGACAGGCTGGCTACATTGTCTATGGAGAAGAAGAAAAAACACATATTGAAAAATATTGCTACTGCTGGGATAGACGCAATTAAATATGACATTTTTAACCTCAATACCTATAATGTTAGGATATTATGGACAGAAGAAGTTTTTGATCAGTGATGTTAGTAATATGGACATGATGACCAAAAAGATAACAGAGACACGTTCACTGTTCATTTTACTCAACTAGAACAGTTAAATAAGTTCAAACAGTGTAGTACTTAATTATTTTGTAGCTTTTAAGACCAGACATTTAAGCCATATCACAATATCACTATAACCAAAACCCAGATATTTAGTCTTATATCACAATATCAATGTTATATTCACATAATACCTAGCTCTTGTACAAATTCAGCCCTCCACATGCAGACATGCATCTATGAGCTCTCAAACACAGGCTGCAGTCGAATAATCTTTCTGCTTAGGAACGTTCCTAACTGGGTGAAATGACCAGAAAGTATTAAGTAAGGTATAATGTACAGTGAGCCGGTATTGTTGTGAAATAAACCCTGACAGGAAACGGAGGGGTCCTTCATCGCCCTAAAGGGGTTTATTTCACAACAACAACAATGACCCGCTAGCTGCGAGGGAGAGCGAGGGAGAGCGAGGGAGAGCGACTTCATTCTGTTCTAGGAATGCCATTACTCCACTATATCTTTACATAGACAATAGATGTTTGCTATTATATTAATGCTCTGGATATCGTATAGAGCACCTGTAAGTCCTTAGGAATTCTCCTTCATATCTATTGTTGACATCATGATGTTCTCCATCAAGGTCAAGGAAAAGTGGTTAGGTAAAGACTTTAGGAGATAATATTTTTGTCTATTCAAGAGCAGCTACAGAGTACCTCTATCCTCCTCGTCCAGTTGTCTCTGAATCTGCTGCAGCTCGAAGGTGTCAGACAGTCCTCCATTCTGACTCTGCTCTTCTATCAGCTGGCTGAATGAGTCATGAACGCCTTCCTCATCTACTGGGCTCCTGACAGAGGGACATGTGGACATCAAGTACAGATATTAAGACAGAAAAGAGGACGATATAGGCTCATAAATACAGGTTGCATTCAAAGACACAATTGCTACAGATCCAGACTGCTCTGAAGACTGTTGGCCACTTAGAACACAACAGATAAAACACAATGACCTTCTGACTCAGTCACCAGTAGTCTCATGGGAGATATCTGCAATCAAACAGCCTAGGAAGAGTCTGTGAAGTCATTTCCACACATTTGTGAGCAGTACAGGCCAGATTGCCTTCTGTGTGACCCTCTTCCTGTGCTATCTAGATGTACGGTCAAAGCCAACTGGACTGACTGTTTTTTTTTTTTTTGAAGCAAGAGGGGAAAAAAAAACACAAGAAAAGACAGCAAGTCCAGTTCACATTGACTTAGTACTTTTACACAGATAGCTTAAGAAGAGAGCCGCACAGAAGCCAGTCAGACCTGTACTGTTTTCAAATGGAAAACATTCGCTCTCACAGAGGTAGACTGTATGCAAACACACACACATATTCAAACATGCTTTCAAACAAACAAATATGAGTCTTTTTTATGAAGACAATGAAGTGGAAGTTAGTAGTTGGTCACATAGTTTAAAATAAATATAGATGAACGCCCTGGGACACTGTGCGCCTTTGCGCTTAGTGTCTAACAATACATCAAAGAGCGCAGCTAATTCTGTCATTTCAGTTCCTTATTTTCCTCCCACTCTCACAGCCTTCCTGTTAAATAGTGCTAGGTAAGTTAGCGGCTAGAAAACAGCACAACAAACAGAAGGAAAAACAGGAGGAACTTGAAGAGATAGAGAGGACTACTTAAACACGTACTCGAGTCCAGCTTCCATGAGAGAGTGGTTCAGGTCAAAGCCAACATTTCGAGCCATTCTTCTTCTCCGTTGAGACAGTCAGTCCAACCTTCTGCCTCTTTGTCGAGCAATCGCAGAGGGATCACACCCTCTCCTGCTCAGACCTGCACTCCACTCCCACCATGGTATTTATGCGTCTACCTAAGAGAGGAGGGGAAAAGGAGGGGGAGGCGGGGCCATGGGATTAGTGAGTGAATTACAGGTATGGGAAAAATGCCAGCAGACTTCTTTGGAATTTGAACACACTTGTCATGTTACTGCTTGTCCTACGCACATTTTTAATAACCCGCAAGAGTAAACATGACAACTGACTATGTCACTTCCTTATCTTTAATATGTGATCTGTATCTGGATAAAAGTGCAAATGGGGTCTCGTGTACTACAATTACCAGATGAAAAAGCAACCTCAAACATTGCTTTGTTTAAAGTCTTATGCATTCATTTTTTGCTCGCTGTCAACATTCACCGCCTTTCACGATCAGCGTGACTCATGTTGGTGGATTACGTCACTTTGTCATGAGAGCTCCATTGTGGCACCGCTTGTGATGAAGAGGACTGGTCAGAGTCAGATGGCGCAGTGTCACCAGTGAAATGAATATTCATGGATGGATGGAGACAGAATGATGCATTGTCAGCGTTCGCACTCGCAGTATGTCATATGAAAGGTTTGGAGGAAGCATGCTGGTTCCTGTGTTTGTGTGTATTTAAAGGCCTCCACTTCAGTCCAAAAATCTGTCCTCAGTTATGATAAACAACTGCATATAAACATGCAGAGAGGACATATCCTGTTGTTTGAAAACATGATCACAGACTTTGGGATTGAAGGAAATTGGATCCAGGTATTCATTAGTGACTAATAAAACCTCTTTACCAGATTTATTATCCAAGTCTGCCTTGATGAAGCAGAGCAGAGACTGTGGATTGATAAAACACAATCAACATCTATAAATGATGCTTAAAGACGGCTCTGTGGACATCATAGTGGGCTAGGACTGACCCCAATGCTTCGAAGCTTCGACCATTGCCATGGTAATCAACCTCCAAATCAGTATTCAAATTCTTCGGGGTTTGTTTGTTTTTTACAAGTATACAATAAAATAAAATAGAAATACCAAAATAGCCCATGAAATAAAGAATAATCCCACAACATTATTAATATTCATCATTAATTATTATTAGTTATTCTCAGACGGATATCGCTGTTTGTAGAGGTGTGTGTGTGTGTGTGTGTGTACAGTAGTGTGGCAGCGGCGCTCTCCCGGGCACTGAAACGGGGGAGATGGAGACAGACAGAAGAACATGTCAGCATGCTGCACCGCAAAACTTTGAATATTTCTCACCGATGCTTCGAAACTCAAAAAACGGTATTCAGTACAGCCCTATAGTGGGCCATAACATTTTTTTTTTAAAAAAACAGCTGATCTGAAAATATATCCACATACCTCACAGTTAGGAGGATATAACATGACATTAAACTGGTGGATTACCTTTAAATTCGCTTTTAGGATGAGCAATTGATGGAATAGACCTTGAATTTCTTGACAGTCAGAGATTTTGCCATACTGTTTAGACCGTGGTGGCTCTTTCTTTAATATCTTTGGATTTATGAGGACATTGCAGGCAAAGATGTAAACCAATGAGCGGGGCTTTGCATTAATATGCCAAAATTAAGTGACTTTTCAGGTACTGAACTCACAGCATTGGCTGTTCAGCTTTAATTATTTTATCAATAATCAATTAGAAAATAAATGATATATACCACACTGTTTCCTACTTAGCTTAATATTGTATCAAACACTTTTTTTTTGCATCATGCAGGGTTAAATTGATTTACCGAATTTAACTCAGTTACTGGATGTCGATGTGATCGGGTAGCAGCTTTTCTCTAAAGATGAATATCTGGGCCAACTGCTAATTTTTGTTCAAAGTTCACAGTAAAAATTCTTAAGTTCATACTAAGTGTCATATCCACTTCCTGTTTACTTGCACCCACAGCAGAAACAGAAGTTCACAATAGTGACGTGGCTCTCAGGATTTTGGATGTTCCTGTGAAAAGATCTGAGGGTTGAGGATTTGCTGGTTTAATACTCCAAAGTACAAAGAAGTATTTCCACTGATATATACCTGCAGAGAGCTGCTACTTGATCCCACAGACATCCAGTAATTAAGATAAAAAGCTCACCAAGTTGCATACAAGCGTTTGCCTCACTCTGGGTAAGTCAGAACAAAAGCAAAATTCCCCTTAAACACAACTATTGCTTAACCACTACCGAGATTGGGAGTTCAGTTCCCAGTAAGAGGTTCCCACACTATTAGCGTACACTGTGCACTCATACTCACTGCAAAGAATTTAAGATTAAACCATCCCACGCATCACAGGTAGTAGGTAGTGTTTGTTTAATGTGAGTGCCCTGTGTAATGTGTATCGGTGAATGACAACATACTAGGGCTGTCTCGAATATCATTTTTTGGGCTTCGAAGCTTCGCGGCACGGCGCAGCAGGCTGACATGTTCTTCTGTCTGTCTGTCTCCATCTCCCCTGTTTCAGTGCCCGGGACAGCGCCGCTGCCGCACTACTGTACACACACACACCTCTACACACAACAAACAGTGATATCCATCTTAGAATAACCAATAATAATTATTGTTGAATATCAATAATGAATAATGTTGTGGGATTATTACTTATTTCATGGGCTATTTGGGGATTTATACTTTATTATTACATACTTCTATATATTTAAAAAAAAAAATTAAAACAAAGCATTTGAATAGTGATTTGGAGGTCAAATACCATGTCAACGGTCGCAGCATCGAAGCATTCGGGTCAGCCCTACAACATGTGCATATTTCAGTCATTACACACGCAGAATGTATGAGGCCTAGACTTCTGCTCAGGGTGGAGGTCTTTCTGGTTCTGGTCTTGAGTGAATATGATATCAGCTGCATACATGAAGCAGGGTGCAGCTCTAAATATCAGCCAACACACTGACTAAATGACTGAACGGCTCAAAAATGTCCCTCCACCACTGTATCTCAATTCTTCTTTTGTACCCGTTCTTTTCAGGACCTACTGCGGCAATCTACAACACGCAACTGCTTTTTTATTTTCTCTCAAACATACTTTTTTCATTACATGAGGTTTCAAGGATCATGTTACACTTTCCTCAATGGTCCATTTGCTATTCCACATATTTTTTGTAGTTGATCCCTTTTTGTGGGATTTAAATTGTGTCTCCCTTCTGCAGGGCACAAAAACAAACACAATGTCTTTATGCACCACTGTGTTGCTGGGGTGGCTGGTCATTCTATCTAACATCGGGCGTTTAGCCTTGTAGTGACCATAGACTGTATATAAGAAGTGGACGTAGTCACTGTGACATCACCTATTGGTTTGTGGACTGCTGTTTTGAAGGCTCGAGTTCAGCATTTTGGCTGTCGCCATGTTAGTCTTTTGCAAAAAGAAGTTACACAAGAGGGTGGAGCTAAGTACAACTGAACGCTTAACAAAAAGGTTATAATTCACTTTCATGGACTGAAAACACACTGTTAAAGGGTTAAAGTTGTAAGATGAAAACACAAACAACTCCCAGATCGGACAACGCTGTGGTAGCAACCTGTCAATCACAAGGTAGCCACGCTCTAAAGCATCCCCTGCTTTATGGTCTATTTGACTCTAAATGGGACCATAATTTACTAAATGAACATCATGCTGTATTGAAGAAGACTTGAAACTAGTGATTGAGACCATAAACTCATGTTTACAATGTTTACTGAGGTAATAAATCAAGTGAGAAGTAGGCTCATTTTCTCATAGACTTCTATACAATCAGACTTCTTTTTGCAACCAGAGGAGTCGCCCCCTGCTGGCTAGTAGAAATAATGCAAGTTTAAGGCACTTCCGAATTGGCTTCACTTTTCAGACCCAGAGTTGCCCACTGGTAGTGACTCTTTGTGTCTTATTTTAATGTCTGTATATGTGATTACTGATACTGGAGAATTGCTCTGAAACTGTACATCCATAACAGGATATTGTGGGGGTGGGAAAAACACTCAACCCACCCTGATAGGGGGTCAGAGTTGAGCTGCACTATTGCCAAATAAAATCAGCTGGGAAAACAAAGTAGGGGATAACAGAACACAGATGGATTCAGTGTGAGTTAAAGTTGGGCTACAAGTTAATTAGAGAACATTTTTCCTTCAAAAAAGGAAATAAGCACTGTAGTATGACACAAAAGTGCACTAGAGAGCAACATAATCTAGACACAAGGAAGGCATCACTGTCCACAAATGAAAACACTGCTGAACATCACATAAATTGGTAGAGAGTAAAAAAAATTAGAAGAAAAGAAAACAGAAGGCAGTTGTCAGCAGATATGAGGGTGAGGGATAGGGGTAAAGGGAAGGGAGGGGTGTGAAGGATTATGTCCACTGACAGCTTTCAACAACTAGATGGAAATCAGTTCCCACAGTGCTGAGAAAAAAACAACACAGGGAGCAGGGATGCAAAAAAAGCTTCAGTAAACATGGCAGCAGAGATACTTGTATTTCAATAATACCCTCATCTGTTAGGCATCACAGTTTTCCTCAGGGCAATGGGGTTACAGAGTATGGAGACGATTAAATGAGCAGATCTGCAATTATGTGTAGAAAAGCAGAGGAGGCAGAGAATAGCAACAGGCTACTAACAGGGGAGATGAAGGACAAAGACAAAGAAGAAAATGTGCATGCAATTAACTCGACTTAGGGCATGCACATACACAATTACACTGTTACTGCACTCAATACTGCAAGTCTCTCCGCCTTCATCCAGGAAAAAGGACTAAATTATAGGTTTAATGTTGGCTACATCATGGCAGACTGAACTCTGGTGCTAAAACACAGAAAAACATCTTTATTTTCTGACACATTATGAGAAGACACAATAGTTCCTCCACAACAAACTACCCTGCTGTTGCACAATAGACGGCACAAAGCTCATTGACCCGAGATTGTGAATCTGTAATTACTTCTGTCGGCTGAACAAACTCACATTGTAGAGAGAGAGACAGAGTTAGACAAAGTGGAACAGTTTGCTACTGACTTCTATTGTTGTTGCTGTCTGCGAGTTTACATGTTAACTCGTTGATGACTGACTGAGAGCTGCTCAACCTGTCAATGAGCTTCAATAAAGTTGACTAACTTTTGCCTGACGAGGGGGGGAAACAAACCAGCGGTTTTTACAAATACAAAGGTAGCGAAATAAAGCGAAGTAACAGCGTAAAACTTTGAGAAAGACTGAGCAGAGTAGTTCACTCACCCGTTCAGTAACTTGACTAACCCGTTGGTGAGTTTCAGTGCTGCTCGGTCTCTCAGTCAAAATAGTCTCCACGCAACCGGGCAGCAAGGGGACAAACCATTTTCTCGGAGGGGTGTTGGGTTTTACTTTTTCAAGGCTAAACAGTTAAAAGCGAGAAAGCGTATGATGATTACACAGTTATTGTGTTAATAATGTTGTTCTCTCCAATACATCCTTGAACTGAAGATATTCACCGGCGTAACCTTCTACTGATAACAAAGTAACGTATATTTGACCCCCACAGAGTTGCCACACTTGGTTTAGTCCTATTCAGGCTTAAAATCCGTCTACTGGTGTTTGTTTACTCAAACAATGCAAAAGTACACAATACCAGTCTAATCTTAATTTATAGAGACAGCCAATTTATATAGAGACACTAATCACTTCTTTATTGTTTTCTTCCATTTACATGCATGTTCTTTTTAAATATCTATATATTGTAATTTGCTTAATGAATTGTATACATGTATATATATATATATTTTTTGTTTTTATTTAGTTTTTTTTTATTTGTATTTATTATTGAATTGACGCTTTGGAAATATTGTTCACCTGACAGTCATGCCAATAAAGCAAATTGAATTGACAGCCAGTGTTTTAATTTATGTGAGTGAGTCACTGAAACTTAGTAGAGTAAATCACTGAATAACACACCTGATGATGGTGATGGTGAACAAACAGTACCTTAGGCCTCCTTAGCCTACCCTTACAAAATAGAAGTTTATTCATGTATGCTATTAGTATACTTCTTTTAAACTTAAAATAAGAGAGTATGCTTTCAGACTACTTTTTATGTACCTATCAGAGGTAAACTTAACAAAATTATACTTCAGTATACTTAGCAAATACTGACAATTATACAGAAAAGTCCAAGTATACTTGGCTGATACTGAAAAGTATAAGTATATTTGGCTAAGTACTATAAGTTCACTTAAGAAAACTTAAAAGTGTACTTGTAGTAAAAACGATTAAACTAGTAGTTTACGCTACAAATATATAACTGGTCAACTAACAGTATACCTCTAAGTTCACTTGTAGTATAGTTTATATTATAGTTACTGTACAAAATACAACTTGGTTGTAAACTAGTTGTGTACTCAAAGTTTACTACTCTTACATTTATAGTATACTTAAAAGTATACTTTTATAAACTGAAAAGTGGACCAATTTAGTCCCAAGAAGTATTGAAGTAGTACACTTACAAGTATACTACTAGTACATTGATATTAGTGTACTTATTACATAAAGTATACTTGGGAATGAACTTGAACTATACTTAAGTTTAATTCATAAAATGAAGTATACTTCTTTTTTATACTTACTTACTTACGTACTTGCTGTAAAAAGTACTGTATGGCTACAAAGTGTCGTGGCCCTTCCCCTTGACTCACCTGTACATACCTGACCACACCTCTAAAAACCACTGAGTAGCCTGTGTGAGGTTGTTTGCAGTGACCTGACTCATCTTACAAATTATATTTACTTCACTGTCAAGTAAAAGACAATGACTAAATGCGTTAACATCCTGACATGTCAAAGTAGGAAAAACACAAGTTATAAATGTTAAATGAATGAGGGCTGATTTCCATTTAGCTGCTTCAGTTTCAGGGTCCTGGTATTGTGTTTGATGGCTCACACTGTTATTATGGCTTACATTAATAATTAATGTGTGCTGTTACTGTGAAAAACGCCTATACCCATCCATAACTCATCTTTTACATATTCACATTCATGTTTCACTTACAAAGGGACATTATTTTTTTTACATTTGAAGTAAAACCTGATGTGTCCAGCTGTTCTGGGTAATCACAGCGTAAGAAGTTTGTCTGATCCAAATGCAGAAAGTGAACAATGTTGAAAGTCTCAGTAGAATTGATACTAAGCGAGTTGAAACAGCTCCTAAGAAATGACACCCATGCTCCTGTTTCTTTGTAAATGGTACTGACTGGAAGCCTCAAATGTCTTTGTGGTGTAGCGAGTGGGTGGAAAGAGCCTTTCTGCTAAATCATCTCATACGTTAGATTCGAACGTCGGTTTCTAAATGATGAAACTCTGCCCAGTGTGGATCATGTCAAGTTGTCAATCACATGATAGTTTACATGCCAGGCAGATGATGATTATTTACTTGAATGGGTAATAGACTCTTGACTGTGACATTGCTGTACACACCTTAAATTGATACTTTAGAGTTTAAATTGAAATAAAATGTTTATTTATCATTGTTCCTCAGTGGATTTAATATAGTCATCTGAAAACAGACTGCATTATAAATGATTTGGGAGTACTTGAAGAGTAGAAAATAAAATGAAATCAACCTCACCCATCTATTTCTGGCCTTTAACATTTTCTCACTTGTTCTCAGTCCAACATGGGAACTTCTTGTTATGTTGTGAAATTATTTGTGATACTTTCAGACACCAACGCCTGTTTCTGCATCCTGTCATGTCATGTGATTTCCTGTGAGCTGTCAAATTCAGTCGCTGTCACAGTCTGTGTTCGACTGATTTGACATCTGCTCCACCTGCCAGAACGTGAGCCGTACCAACAGGACTTGAGGAACAACACTAACTCCAGATCAGCCGCTCAGGGATCTTCACGTCAGTGGGCCCTTGGTGTAAGGGGTGCGGAGCAGGATGTTTTGATGCAGATTGGGGAAGTAACATTTTACATTGTGAGTCGCAGCTTGGGTGGAGATGTTTGACGACTTGTGTTCGACATGAAGTGAGAAGATTGGTGTTTGAACCTTTGATATTAAAGAGGAAGTGCAGGGAGAAAAAAATGGAGGAGCACAAAACTGTCAACTTCATGAGACTCCTGTCAGGTAACAGAAAAAATGTACAAATGAGCCTGTGCGTTTGTCATGTGTGTGTGTGAGAGAAAGACTTGCTTGTTCAACACTGTCTGTACTTCAAACGTATGATTTAAATGCATTAAGGCAACAGTGCTAAATGTCAACAGGTTAGTGCTCAGGCCTAAATCATACTGTAAAGATATTTCATAAAGGGTTCAATTTGAGTGATTCATTTTGGCTCACACATCATTAAGGAGTCTCACACTTGCATGATCTATTCATTTAAATACTTTTATCCAGATGTACCCAAATAGCATCGTCTTACAAGACACTACTGATACATTGCATATATAGGCAAGATAAAAACAAAAAGGAAAGCAAGCAAACGGATATGCATATGGTTCTATATCCAGATATGTAAAAACATAGTGTCTATAAGTATACATGTAAATATGTGAATGTACAGTATATGTAAAACACAGCAGCTGAAATTATTAGTCATTAATCGATTAACAGCAAATGAATCAACAACTATTTCGGTGATTGAATAATTATTTAAATCATTTTTTAAAAGCATAAATGCCAAATATTTGATGGTTCCAACTTTTCGAATGTGAATATTTCTCTGTTTTATATCATTGTAAACTGAATATTGTTGGGTTTTGCACCGTGGGCCAGACAAAACAAGACATTCGAGGATGTAACCTTGGCCCTTTTTAACTACTCTCTCACTTTTCATAGACAAAACAATTGATCGATTAATCAAGAAAATAATCTGCAGATTAATAATTAAAATAACTTGTAATTTTAGTAGTGTAACAGGCTAAGTTTTAAAGCTAGGGTGAACTATACTGGAACTAGAAAACCTAAGAAATTCATTGGTACCAACCATGTCATACTATTATATACTATTTTGGCGAGGAAAAACTGGCATGGGCATTTTCAAAGGGGTCCCTTGACCTCTGACCTCAAGATATGTGAATGTAAATGGGTTCTATGGGTACCCACGAGTCTCCCCTTTACAGACATGCTCACTTTATGATAATCACATGCAGTTTGGGGCAAGTCATAGTCAAGTCAGCACACTGACACACTGACAGCTGTTGTTGCCTGTTGGGCTGCAGTTTGCCATGTTATGATTTGAGCATATTTTTTATGCTAAATGCAGAACCTGTGATGGTTTCTGGACAATATTTGTCATTGTTTTGTGTTGTTAATTGATTTCCAGTAATAAATATATACATACATTTGCATAAAGCAGCATATTTGTCCACTCCCATGTTGATAACAGTATTAAATACTTGACAAATCTACCTTTAAGGTACGCTTTGAACAGATAAAAAATGTACGATTCATTTGTGATTAATCGCATTTAACTATGGACAATCATGCGATTAATCATGATTAAATGTTTCAATTAATTGACAGCCCTAAAATAATCATTACCCTGCATGTAACAAGTCACACACAAACTGAGCAAGGTAAGACATCTTGTATGTAAACATGCACTGTAATCTACATTCATGTGTCATACTCACCACAGAGGAGAGCAGTCATTCCACCGCGTCGTCGGACTCCTATGAGTACTACCAGACAGAGATATTTGATCAGCTGCCCAGCATCCAGGCCAGTCGGCCCGAGCAGGACAGACGGGGTTCTTGGGAAGCCGGTGAGGCCTACCAGAGTGGCCCAGAAGCGGGAGAGAGGATCAGCCATGGCCAACTGTCCAGAGGACCCAAAGACAAGGCATCAACACAGCCGCTCAGGAACCTGGTCATGTGTATTCAGGGGAAGAGAGACGCCAGGTGGGAAAGCCTTTCACACACTCCTCACATCTGCTTCTTCTCATTCTTCATCTGATATTTTGACGTTCTAGTGGAAAAGGTCCAACCTGTCACCTACTCTAGCACAATATATAGCATCCTGTACTTACTGTATATATAAGTTTGATCTTTTTGATTGACCTATTACCATTGTTATTTAGCACCTTTATCCCAGTTGTTCCCAACGAGTTATAAACCCATAAAATGAAGCTTTATCTACTTACAACACCACATTTACTTGCAAATGTCTTTGAGTGTTGGGCAGACAGTGATGTTCCCCTCTCAGATAGCGGTATTTGAATACTTTTTAGGGGACCAAAGGTGTGAAATTATGCAGTAATTCACATGCAAAAAGCAAAGTTTATAAAAAGGCAGAAAAAATAAACACATTTTTTGTTTGGCAGAAATATGTTTGTTCCCTGTTCTTGATTAATCATCTCGGGACCTCTCAAATGTGAGCCCTTTGGGTGGTGGGATCCCCACTTCCAGGCTGGGAACCACTGCCTGAGAAAACCCTTAGAAGATAAGAAGATAAGATAAAATGAACCTTTATTAATCCCCGGAGGTAAATTCAGGTGTCAAAGCAGCAACATCCGCAAACAGAGTGAAACACAGGAGAGTTGAAGGTATACAAAAATTATAAAAACAATAATTTTGCTAAAATAGATATAAAAAATATATGTTTAAAAGAATTAAAATGGTATTGTGCCTCAAGCAGTTGAGTTACAGTAAAGTTGTAACCCACTGATTTAGTATTGCACTTTCATGAAGCAGAAGACTTGCAAGAGACAGATTAAAAGTGATCGAAGTCTACAAAGCGAGGCCAAAATATCCTGGCTTTTAATTCCTAGTGTGGGTCAAGCTCCAAAAACACTGGATCCTACAATTCCCATAATGCAACTCAATAGCATCTGTCATTGCACCCTCCCTGCCTGGTAGACACCCTGTTTTTCATTGGCGTTTGTGACATGTTTTCTGTAGTTGATTCCGTACGTCTTTTACTTAGTTTACTTTCTTATTTCAAGCCCAACCTTGACGTTTTCCCTGACCCCAAGTGGTTTTCTTGCCTGGACCTAAGTTAGTGGTTTTCTTGCTTAAACCTAACTGCGTACATTTGCGTGGTGTACAAATGACACACAAAAAGCGGTGTAAAATTACACGTGAAAATGTTAAAATGCGTACTTAATGTCGTGGTATGTATACGTCTTACCGTGAGACCGGGTTGCATCTCCACACCTCTGGTTTGTAACCAATCAATCTGTCAAAATTTGTCCTAAAACCAATCTGAGATAACCCTAATGGCATCACTATGACGTTATCAGGGTCATTTTTTCTCAAACTCCTCCAGAGCCACAGAAGACTTTATACAACTGTTTCCACAGAGTGAGTGGTAGGCCTTCTCCTTGTGATGAGGACATTGATCTCAATGTGGAAAATCAGTGTCCCTTTAAATCCTATATGTTCAAATATTAAGTGTTTGTTTGCCTCCTTTTATAAAGCTTAATGTTCAGCTTTAAAGGTCTTATTGATAACATTTTTATGTAGACAAATGTTTAAAAAAATAATAAAATAAGAAACCCACAGAGTTTTTAGAAAGGTGTTGAATAAAAGTATGGCTTTTAATTGAATTAATAATTTAAAAAATGTTGGCGGGTCAAAAATGAATGTTTTGTTTACCACTGTGGAAGATATCTGACATTCGGATCCTACTTCTAACAAGGCTTTTGAGCCAATAGTGTAACAAAGTTGGTATCACGTGGTATCTCTGGGTCGTCAGTTAGTTAGGAAAAAACGGATAAATGGCTGAGATTGATGGTAAGTGCTTGGCAACGACTTGTTGTGAAGTGAATACAATGGAACGGGGGAGGGAGAATGAGACATCTAGTGACTGAATGTTATCAATAGCACCTTTAAAGTGAGGAGATAAAACATTTGCTATTTATGTTTATGGTATTTTCATGCTTTGGATTGGGGTTTAACATGTTCAGATAAAAAGGCATTCATGAGAAATCATATTTTCGCTGCTAATTAGGGACAGGAGGAAGATGCAAATCAGCAATATTGGTTTTTGGGAGTCCTGGAGGCGGAGCCAGAGCATCAACAGGAAGAGGGTTTGGGCGCAGGTGGGAGAAGCTCTATCAGGCCTGTTGCCATGGCAGCGCACTCTCCACGACATCGAAGGTAAGAAAGGCCTGAAGTGCACAATACGGACTTGTTTGGCCACCTGGTTTCGAGTATATTACATTAACATGACTAGATGATTTCACCCAAACACATGTTGTTGTCTACCTCTCACTGATCTGTTCCAGGCAGGTTTGGAGTTGGTGTGAAGGCTTACTTTGTGTTCCTCAGATATCTGGTCTACTTGAACCTACTGTACTGTGTTCTTATCTCTGGTTTCATCGTGGGGCCTACAACATTTTTTGGCAGGGGCAACAGCAGTGGTGAGTAATGACAGATTACAGTAAATTAACCCCAACTTAATGTAAACTCCTGCAGAAACACTGTTGTGTTGTTCTCTTTTTACAGATTTTACAGAATGGTTGAAGTTTGGAGGCAATGACTCCGTTTTGGATTTCTTCCTGGGATCGGTAAGGGTTTGCTTGCTTGTGTGTACTCTATGTTTTCTATATGTGTTTCATATAATCTAACTTCTCCTCTCTACAGGGCTGGCTGGACCGCTCTCCAGTCTTCTATGGTTTCTACACTCGTGGTTCCCTTAATTTGCAGTGCTTGAATACACCTCTGCTGTACCTCGCTGGAATTCTCACCATCCTCTTCCTCAGTCTCATCCTGGTGGTCCGGAGGTCAGTTTTCAATAGCCATTTTCTTTACATCCTAGAGAAAGCATCTTTTTTAAAGGGCCCATTATGCTTTTGTGCTTTTCCCCTTTCCTTTAGTGTGTTATATAGTGTTTCGTAAAAAAAGGTCTGCAAATTTACAAAGCCCAAAGTCCACGCCAAAGGGAGTTACTCTTCCCCACAGAAACTCTGCTCCTGAACTGCCTGAAACACCTTGATTGAAGTCCTGCCTTTTCTTCCGTAACATGGTGATGTCATCAAGTAACACATTTGCAGCATAATACCTGCCTAGTGGCGAGTTTGGCATGCCCCAAAACAAAGCTGGTTAGAGCGGAGCTGGAGCAGAGTCCGAAAAGTTTGGTTCAGTTGATCAATCACAACAGAGTGGTCTAGCTGACCAATCAGAGCAGACTGGGCCTTTTGGGGTTGAGGGGTCAGACAGAGGGTGAAAAGAGGTGCTGCAGCACAGCTAGTATGAGAAAAAAAAGTTGTTGTTTTTTTTCTTTAAAGCATGTAAACATGTTAAAATAGAAAAACCTAAAATACAAGTATGCACCTGATGAAATGAGCATAATAGGTCCTCTTTAAATCTGTAAACTTCTCTGATAGAACGATGGTTGGCTACAAGCACACCTGGATGCTCGGGAAGCGTTACAGTATGAACATGAGCTACAAGATCTTTTGCGGTTGGGACTTCACCATCCAGGACCCTACTGCCGCTACTCTCAAACACAGCTTCATCAGAAACGATCTCAAGGTGAGTGGATGGATGCACACATATTCTCTGCACGTGTGATGGCACTCTTCTGATTTACCATGGTCACTGACCAAATGCTGGTGCGTTTTGAGAGTAGAGTAGTTAGTGAATCTGTTAAACCTATTGGCCACTTTGGCTGTTTCTCATACTGCATAATGTTGGCCCACACTGTATAGCATATTGTTCACATCATTATCATCATAATCAAACTATTCAGTGACCCCTCATGCCCTTTAAGGAGACATCTGAGGTTTATTATCTTATTGATTGATTAACTGATTGAACATTAATTGAAAACTTTTATGTAGACGAATATTTTTTGAAAAATAATCAATCCACAGAGCTTTTAGAAAGGTGCAGAATAAAAGTACCTATTTTTCTGAAAAAAATGATTATGAATTAATCATTTTAAAATGTTGGCGGGTCAAAAATTAATGTTTTGTTTATCTCTGTGGAAGATATCAGACGTTTGGTTCCCACTTCTAACAAGGCTTGTGAGCTAATAGTATAACGACGTTGGTATCACGTGGTATCTCTGGGTCGTCAGTTACTGTGGAAAAAAAGGATAAATGGCTGAGATTGACTGTAAGTGCCCGGCAACGACTTGTTGTGAAGTGAATGCAATGCAACAGGGGAAGGAGAATCTAGTGGCTGAAAGCTATCAGTGTTATCAATAGCACCTTTAATTTGTCACCTGTCTGTTAATTCTCATATTAAGAATTTCATGAATGAAAAGCAATATTTTACATATTTGCAGTTCTACAGCTTAATTTACAGCAAACATGTTATTTGCATTAACAATGGCTGATAAAAATGGTTGGCCAAATAGTTTCCCACCCTGCTTTCAAAACTGATGTATGCACACACACATACGCTCCTGACTAGGTAAATGTCAGTGAAAAATCCCAAGGGGCGACATTGCTCATGTCAGATGAGGAAATTTAGTGATGCCTGGTTTAGAAATCAGTCATTTAAAATGTCTAACCTCTTTGTAGAACCAGCTTAAAGTGAAATATAAATGTACAAAACGTACTGTAAAGAGAAATGAATATACTGCTCTTCTCATCAAGCATTTTCTCTGGGCTCCTGCCTTTAGGGAAAAGTTTACACACCTCCCCAACACATGTCCTACTTTCTAGTTCTCCATAGTATCTATGATTTTTATTTTCTTTCACCTGAAAATACCAGGCTAAATGAAGGGTGTGTGTACAATATACAGTATATAAGGTAGCTTTGCTATATGGTTCTTTACGTTCGTCCTCAGCTGTTCCTGGAGGAGCAGAGTTTCTCCCTGCGTGAGGCCCAGAGGACACTTGGACAGAGGGTGCGTCTCTACCTGCTCAGGTTCATCCTCAACCTGCTCGTTCTCTCCCTGCTTGGTGGAGCCTTCTACCTCATCTACTTCGCCACCAAGACATCAATGTCCGAGGTGAGACTTTGATGCTGGTTTCATTACAGTGTGTTCTGGATTTGGTGAATAGATTTTCCCGTCTGACACGTCTGACTGACTGTGTTTCTTAGAGTGGACACTACTGGTTGGTCAGCCTGGTCCTCCAGTACCTCCCTCCCATCACCATGCTCTTTGTCAACCTGCTCCTCCCTCACATTTTCCGCAAGATCTCATCTTTTGAAGACTACTCTTTCACCATGCAGGTCAATGCCACACTTGTGAGGTAAGGTGCACAGGGAGATAAACCCAGGATTGCCTATTGCACACACACACAGACACACACACACACAGCTGCATTGGTTCACCTTGTCTTTTGTTCAGGAGCGTCTTCTTGAAGCTGGCCTCACTAGGGATCTACTTATTTTTCCTCTTCACAACGACAAAAAGTCAGCAAGTGAGTTGAGAGTGAGATTTATGTTTCAAGGTCCTACAGAGTGTGTTTTAAGTGTGTTCTTAACCCCCTTTTCGTTTGTGTGTTTCTTTTACAGCATCCTTCTCACTGCAGGGAGAACATGTTCGGTAGAGAAATGTACAAGCTGTGCATCTTCAACTTCCTCGCCACTTTCTGCAGTGCATTTTTCTTGAACTACCCCAGGAAGTGGGTTTGTTTGAGATCAACAGTCTTTTTGTGTTTTAGTCATCGATGTGGTGTGAATGGAAAGATCAATGCGTTTGATGTCTCTTGAGTGGATTCCCCTACTCAAGATTCATCAACTCTCTGTGCAAACTATCTTTCAGGCTGGTGCAGGAGAAGTACCCCTCGTCCTTGCTGGCCCGGTTGTTGGGGAAACAGCACTTTCTGATCCCTTTCAGTGTGTTGGATCTGGTTTACAGTCAGACAGTGTCCTGGGTGGGAGTCTACTACTGCCCTCTGCTGCCTCTGATAGGGACTGTCACACTGATGCTCAACTTCTACATCCAAAAGGTTGTCTGGGACGTGAGAGTTATGGACCATCTATAAATAATATCTTTCTTTCTCCCTGTCACAAAATGTCTAAGAGCAATGATCTAAAAAGATAGTCTAACAATACACTAAAGAATAATAATCAATAAATAAAACAAAAACAATCTGACAAAGGAGTTCATGTGCCAAGGCAACTTCCATGGCAACAGGCGGAAACTCCATTAAGTCACTGTGCCCAGACAGCTGGCACATAAGGTTGTTTGTACACTTTGTTTCCTGAAAATAACATGTTAATCAGTGAGCTATAGAGGTGACAGAGCAAGGCTAGCTGTTTACCCCTGTTTCCAGTCTTTGTGCTAAGCTAAGCTAACTGTCTCCTGTTTCCCTCTTGGACCCGGTCTATGGTTCATGGTTCTGCAGTGATAGATGGAGTTGTGACCGAGAAGCACTGGTGACCAGCAACTGTATTTGAACATTTTCTAACAATGTCCATGTCTCTTTCTCTCTCTCTCTCTCTCTCTCTCTCTCTCTCTCTCTCTCTCTCTCTCTCTCCAACACTGTGTTCAGTTCACGGTCCTGCGGTGCTGTGTGGCAGAGCAGAGGATGTTTCGAGCCTCCAGCTCCTCCGTTTTATTCCACTTCATGTTGCTGCTCGGTCTCCTCATGGCTGCAACCACACTGGGCTTCAACCTCTACCACCCAGACGCAACACCGGACAAAAACATGTACTTTTTTTTACTCTAATTTTGACTTACTTGCAGAGAACCTACTGCCCACATGTAACAGTGTTCATTTTCAATGCACCCCTATATTTGCTTCTTTCGTTGTTTAATTGTTAATATAAAAATTAGGGTTGTCAATCAATTAAATTATTTAATTGCGATCAATCGCATGATTGTCCTTAGTTAATCGTGATTAATTGCAAATTAATTGTAAATTTTTTTATCTGTTCAAAATGTACCTTAAAGGGAGAAGTATTTAATACTCTTATCAACATGGGAGTGGGCAAATATGCTGCTTTATGCAAATGTATGTTTATATTTATTATTGGAAATCAATACAATGAAACAAAACAATGAAATATTGTCCAGAAACCTTCACAGGTACTGCATTTAGCATAAAAAAATATGCTCAAATCATAACATGCAAACTCAAGCCCGACAGGCAACAACAGCTGTCAGTGTGTCAGTGTGCTGACTTGACGATGACTTGCCCCAAACTGCATGTGATTATCATAAAGTGGGCATGTCTGTAAAGGGGAGACTCGTGGGTACCCATAGAACCCATTTTCATATCACATATCACATATCACTCCGAAAGACCGATTGTGTTAATGCGTAAAGAAATTAGTGAAAATTAGTGAAAATTAGTAAAACTAATTTCCGTTAACGCGATGTTATCGCTAGCTTTGACAGCCCTATTAAAAACCTATTTGCCTTTTGAGCAGTAGAAAGAAACATCCCATTTATAATTTACTTCTCTCTGCTGCTCATTTCTCATTGTTCCCCTCCAGCCTCTCCTGCGGTCCATTTGGAAACGGAGACAGTGTGTTTAATTCGATAGGAGTGTGTGTGGAGAGTCTCCCAGGCGCGGCACAGAACACTCTCCGCTACCTGGCCTCTGAAGCCTTCGCCCTGCCGCTCATATTAGCTGAGATGTAAGTATGCGACAGCTTTATGCAAACAATGGCACTGTATTTGCAGTGTGTTGGGTTTTCCCAGTTTGAAGGAAAACAAGTATAATCTACTTTCAAACCTTTGAGTAGGAGAACTAGAAGCACCGTGTGTATAGCTGCATACATGTTGTGTGTAAAATCATCAGTGGATACAAGCTGTTTTAAAATCGACGTACAGTTCTTTCATCCGATCTGCTGGTCTTGATTTTGTTTCCTCAGTATAATCTTAACCTCATATGTGTCACGGGGACGAGCCAATCGGAAGGCCATTGAGAGACTGAAAGACATGCTGATTTTGGTAAGTCACATGTCGTCAAACACTTGCATACTTACAAATCAGTCACAGAAAGAAGATATGGAAATATCAGAGTTACTGATTGTTGCAAGTGAATCATTTCTACCAGCTCTACTGGTGTTCTTTTCTAGTGTATGCGTGTGCATGATTTGTTTATAGATTTGTGTGTATTTTCCCTCACAGAGCAGTTCAGATAAGCGTTTCCTGGTGAAACAGCATGCCACGATGCTCAGAGGTAAGAAAAACCCCCTCAGAGTCCGTTCTGCAGCCATCCAAGAGGATACCCCCCTCAACGACTTGAAGGACCCCCCCTCAACGCAGGCAGACTGATTAAAGTCACCGAGCTGTCAGGCCTGTCCATCCACAGACTTCCATTTCAAAAATAAAGACTTGCTTTGGCTGACCACAGCTGCGGGGGAGGGTGAACGCTCACTGTTCCAGCAACATGATGTACAAAGATTAGAAATGGTTGTGGCCTCTTTCTGCAAAAGTCTAACTTTAACCTTCACGTGACGCATTCTCTTAATCTTTGTCCCATCTGCAGTCATTTTTTATGGCATTGAAAATTTAGATAATTATTTTAAAGTCCTTCTGTGAGTGAGAAAGAGTGTTTAAACTTTGTGCTTTTTTTCTGTTGATCTGTAAATTCATGAATATGATTGTAATTTTATCATGTATACGATGGTGAAAGTATTTCATTGTGTTCCAAAATGTCAGTTTACCTGCATTCAATGAACTGTGAGTGTTTTTTAGACATCCTGCTCATTAAACCTTTGTGGTTTGTGTATTTTTAAAAAAAGCTTTATTTGTGTCCCTTAAAATAAACCAAACTTACAGCCAAATGTGTTATCTACTTGCAACACATGTGTAACACCCATAGCTTTTACACACACACACACACACACACACACACACACTGAAGGGAGCTATCGAGAAACCATGTCAAAGATAAAATTAGAGCTCGGTTATGGAGCATCTACAGACTTTTAATTTGCTGCCAATTTTGGGTGAGTTGGTGAAAATTGGTTTAAAATGGCAACATGAATAAATGATTTAATGGATTAATATTCTTACTGCTATGTGTTGTTGACTTTTTTTTCAGCTCTGGCGAGTTTGCTCATCGATATAAGTAAGTGGAGTTTCAGATGTGGAGCTCAGCTGGCTGAGACATCTTTCGCTGGTTCAGAACTTTTCAGATATTATTCATGACCTGAAATAAAATAATTTGGTTGCCTGTATCTGCTTTCTTTAAAACTTGTTAGGGGTAAATTTCAGGGCTCACCCAAACTCCCAGTGTTTCATGCCTTTCTTCAGGTGGATCGATCTCTCTTCGCCCAGTGCTGACTGGTCCTGACAGGGCTTACCTCGGCTCCAGGGTGGCTTTACGGTGTATTGCACCTAACTCCTCTCTGCCGGTCATCTATGAGCTGATGGGGGACGGCGGTGTCCTGATCAACACAGTCGCTGATCTCGAAGGGGACCAACCCGCCTCATTCTACCTGAAGGTTGCTGCAACATCGGAGGGGTTATACCACTGCCAGGCGACGACACCAGGAGGAAGCACAGGAGTCAGCAACAGCATCAAGCTGACTGTAGTCAGTGAGTGAAAGACACAACGAGACAGAGAAAGCATTCATCCTGTTAGAGTTTATTATTTTACTGGAGACAGTCATTCCCCGACGTGACCTTTCTCTCTCTCTCTCTCTCTCCTTCTCAACCATCTATCATTGCCTAACCTCTAGCTCCAGCATCAAACACCAGGTTGACCTCTGAACCCTTCCCCCCAGTCGCGTACGAGGGCTCACGCATCGAACTGAGCTGCAACGTCTCAAAGGGCTCCCACCTTTCCTATACCTGGTTTTTCAACAGGAAGGAAGTAACATCTTCAACCTATCCCCTCCTTCACCTCACTGGGAACAAGCTGGTGATGGAGAAGGTGACTCCAGAGCATGCTGGGTACTATTATTGTATGGCTTGGTCCTGGGTGCAGGACACCAAGAGGTTTTCCAGCAGCTTGGAGGTCCAGGTGATGGTCAAAGGTACGTGTCAACAAAAAAAACACCTGCCTGAAATGTTGGTTGGATTTGTTTCATTGCATCTTAACATGTACTGAATCCTCCCTGTCCCCATCTCTTTATTCCTTCACCAGTCTACGTTTCAAAACCAAGAATCTCTTTCTCCATCTTCAAAGAGGGAGCCAGTCTCCGTGGCAACGTGACCTGCTGGTCAACAAGAGGGAGTCCTCCGGTCAACATCTCTCTTTCACTAGATGACAAATTAGTGGGATCTGTTACAGCTACTGAATCCCTCACTGCCTGGTTCCCCGTCACCATGCTACCCGGGCAGGACATGGGTGTGGCTCGATGTCTTGTGAATACTGAGGTGCAGGAGTTGATGAGTGAGCCTGTGAATCTGGAAGTGGGTATGAGCTACACCGACATGTGAAGGAAAAATATGTCTTTCTGTGATTTCTTTCCACTCTTTGTTAATCTTTCTATCGTTCTCCTCCCCCCTTGTTCGTCCAGTCCCAGTCGGAGGTGATGTGAAAGTGGAGGTTGAATATCTCTACAGCGCTGACTCCAAACTGGCCACCGCCAGGTTGAGCTGTCAACTCAGCAGAGGAACTTTCCCTTACGTCTCCTGGCTCTTGAACGACTCTGTCCTTCCCTTTGAGACACATGTGGACTCCCATATTCAGCCCGTCCTGTCTCACTACGCCCTAACTGACCACAGACGAACCCTCGTCCTGTCCCAGCTCGGCCCAGAGCAGTCTGGGTATTACCGCTGCAGGGTCAGGGACAGCTACAATGACTCTGGACCCTGGGTGGAGAGTGAAGTCGTGCTGGTCCGAGTCGCAGGTGAAAAGATCAAGACTTGTCCAGTAAAAGTAATCTTGAAGGAATAGTTTGACATTCTCTTGTTTGGTTAGCTTAGTTTATCATTATCAAGACTGGAAACCGGAGGAAACAGCTAGCCAGGCTCTGACTAAAGGTCACAAAATCTGCCTGCCAGCACCTCTAAAGCTCACTTGTTTTTTAATCCATACAAACAAAGTGTAAAAACATGTTTTTTACAGGGGTTATGCCGGTTGTCTTGGCCAGGTGCAGTGACGTATAGTTTTGTTCACTGTGAGGTTGCCAGGCAATCAGCGGCGACTCTTATGGCTCCTGGTCAAGAAATCGTTTTTACACTTCTTCTTTTTTACTCGACAATGTTTTGTACAGGTTAAACAAACAAGATGTAACATGTTATTCAGCGAGCTTTAAAGGTGCTAGTAGCTGGAGTTTGTTATCTTTGGACAGAGCCAGGCTACCGCTCCTGTTTCCAGTCTTTATGCCAAGCTAAGCTAACCAGCTGCTGACTCCAGCTGCGTAGCCTATAGAGTGGTGCAGAGATGACGTATTTTTTGTAGGCCAACCCGGAAGTTAGAAGCCAATGGGATTTTTCCATTCGGTTTTGGATTATTGCAGAAAATAAACTCGGTAGCAAACAAACGTTTCTGATACTTACACATTTTGTTCAGCAAGATAATCTTCAATGAACACCACTTTTATGATTTTTGAAGTGTGAACGCAACAGCAAGAAGTACAACGCTAACGTTAGGCGATAAACAAACTACACAACGGTCGCATGAACGTGTATAAACAACGAGGCTGTAAAGGCGGACGAGTTGGCGTAATGACGTTCAGTAGTCTCATTTAGCCACTTGTTAGCAACCACCTTTTTTAAAACACGAGTGGGATATTTACTGACGTATTTTATGTCTTAGAACAAAACGTTAAAATCTCTTCAGCTTGTGTTAACCACAGACCTTATTTCAGGCATCTAACTAAAAACCCATTCAATAAACCCATTGACTTCTAGACGAGGGAACCAGAAGTGCTAAAATGCTAACTCATTTCTGGGTTTAGGACTCATTCTAGCACCTGCAACATTTCCCATGTGCCTTTTTATAAATGATTATTATTATTACCATTATTACTATTGATCAGACAGGATCTGTAACTCCATGCCTCGAGCAACATCTTCCACTGAAACACCACCAAGTAAAAAGCACATATCATAGACGATATTTTAAAGCGCTAAATGCGAGATTGGGAGCATTTCTATTGCCTCCGCACGGCTCTCAACAATGGCGACAACTGTGACGGTGGGTGCTACGCTTCCGCAACAGCGCTGTTGGTCGGGACAGTGTTATCAGCTGTAAACGGCGTATGAGAGCAGTGCAGAGTGGCGGCCGTGAGCTAGCCAGTGGGGAACGCTCACATGCACGCAGTGACGCAGATGCACGAAAGGCACGCGCATCCGGCCTGGCCATGTAAACAAAGCGATGAGAAGATTACGACACACACAGAGGGAGAGCGACTTAGTTCTCTGCTCAGGTAGACATTACTCCTCTATATCTTTACATAGACATTAGTTGTTTTCTGCTATATTAATGCTCTGGACATTGAGAACCTAAATGCCTTATATGCTGTCTCTACAGTATGTAACACTTCACTTGCCTTCTCTTCCACAGAGGTTTTCTTGAACACCATAGAGGTCCTGACCATAGCGTTCTGCTGCTTCCTTTTCCTGACGTTGGCAGTGGGTGTAGGCTGTGTGTGCAACATGTATGACCACAAGCAAGGTGTGTGTCCGTGTGTGTGTGTGTGTGTGTCCGTGTGTGTGTGTGTGAGGGAGAAATCAATTGACTGGAAATGTTTAACTGAATTTATATGAATTGTTCTCATGTCTCCACCTCTCATTTCTTTCACAGCTAATGCTCACATTGCTACAACAAAGTAAGCTTTATCTTTATGGACTTCAGAAAGTTTATTGTTCTGTAACTCAGATCAACCTGTTCACCCAGTGTTTGTGTCTTCCTGTCCCAGTCCTGATATACTTCCTCTGCCTGCACCCACGTCCCAGTCAGGAGGCAAACAGGGCGATACTTCTACGTCTTCAAACTGCGACGTTCAGAATCAGGTATACAGGCCTGCACAACACCGTATATATACTCAATGATTTTGAATCAGTGAAATATGGCATACTGTCCAGTAATGCTTTACTTTACAGGCCCCATAGTTAATTTCTTAGAGAGGAACTGATATGTAACTGTAAAGTTACTGGGAAAGACTATGTAATTTGGTACTAATTACATTATATGAAAAATGGACACAGTGTTAAATAGGTACACTTGCAGTTAACGCTTTATTTCACGGGTCTGTATTTTCCTAATGATTTCCCATTAACTCCCTCAAAAATATGGTACTAATCATAGAGAAAATAGGAATTTCCAAGCTCCATTTAAACCACAGTAAATGCTAACTCATTATTCACTGGTTCAAAACTTTATTTTGAATGTTATGATTGCCTGTAAACAAATTTCATATATTTGACACTTTTGCATTTCTACTGAAAGACTCTCAATGTTACAAGAGCAGTTAATTGGAAATAATCAATGGAAAATTACTTGAATGTTGTGGATGTTTTCCCCATTATTAGTACAAATTTGAATACTTTTCACCAGGAATCTCCTGAGGAAATTATTGGGAAATTATTATGGAAATCCAAATATTTTCACCCATAACCTAGAGAGTTTTTAAGTCAGTGCACAGCAGGCTTGCACAATATGCAAAATTGTTAAATGTGTCTACAGACAAGCATACAATTCAAAATATATGGCTTTCAAGGAAATTCCTCTGGAAAATAAAAAAAATGCTTATAAACTCAACACAAGTAACTACAGTAAAATCATTGACCCAGATGTTTGCCTATAACATTAAAAAAAAAAAAAAAAATTACAATGTTTCTGGACACTTCTAAGAAATTATTAGGAAACTGCGGACCTGTAAAATAAAATGTTATTGTCCTCCAGAAACTTTATATCTTTATAAGACAAAATCACCTCTTTAAGAATGGACAAAAATGATTCTTAGAATTAAACTTTATTGACTATCTCTGTATGCTGACATGAAGTGATATAATATGAGAAACAATGTGATCCAAGTATAAACAAGAAGACATCATGGCTGTTCTCTCTCTCTGATTTAGACCATAGAGATCACAGTGTGACGCAGGAGGAACCTGCACCTCTCAACAAACTGACCACATCTTCATGCAAGTCTTTCATAAATTAATTTTAAATCTGCAGTTGTATTTTGTTGTTCTGCAGGTATGGCATTTATGACTTTTCAAGTTGCTTATAAGAAACATTCACTTAAAAAGAGTGAGAGGTTATAGTTGAAGTATACTGTCATGTGTTTGCAAATAAAAATTATAATTTTGAGTGATATTTTGTTGTTTTTTTAATTAAACCAAATCAATGATGCTTGATTACACCCTCACCTCTTCAAGATGCCTTATGTTGTTTTGATATTCACATTTTTCAAAATAGAACATAACACCACTGAGTGAATGACGTCATCATATGATGGTACAAGGGAGGGTACTGCATAGAGGTGTGGGGTAACGCTATCAGCTATTTGCACATGTTTCTAAGTGCGTGTGCATTTTTTTCACAGTGCTTGACCCTCCATTCAATTCCTGCTTTATACAGCGCAGCGTATCATATTTGAAGTATATATATATATACATATATATATATATATATCATTTTTCTTCAAGAATGTTTGCTTCCCTCTCTGTGGTCATACTGGGTAAGATACTCAACACAAACTGCACTGCAGCACACTTACTAAAGTTTACTCTTGTAAACTGTTTAATTTACTTTCACTTTCTACAGGGGTGTGCTACTGTATCGAGACGAGCAGTAAGTTCAGTATTGTTAGTGTGTGTTTAGTCAATTAGTACAATTTTATAGCTCCTGGTTGTTTTTGTTGAGTGCAGTTTTGTTTTGTTTTATTTTATTTCTTGACAGGTCAGTCAGTTCTGGGGCGTCCAGAACTTTTTGGCCCTTCGGAGGCTTTGGTGAATGATGTTGTAGATTTTCATTGTGGACTGAAAATCTACCCGGAGAATGAACCTATCCTGCTGCAGTTATACAAGTGAGTATTTGTTCACGTTAAATCTAACCACTGCATGAAAATGCATTTAGTAATGATAATAAAAATCCCTCTAATCATCGACCTTTTCTAGGGAGGGTAACCGCGACAAGTTGTTAGGCGAGTACAGTTCCCTGAATGGTGAAGTTGCATCAGTCCCCCTGTTTATCAAACCTAAACATGAGGGCAGCCTGGAGTGTGTGGCCAAGGCACAGAACAACTCCAACATAGAACCCACTGTCAGCTACACGCACTACCTGAAGGTTATTGGTGAGTCTCTTCATTACCAGGGTTATATTGTTTATCATATGTACATGGCTTCTTCTCTGTAACAGTATGATCGAGCAATATGGGCATTTATGTTAACACTCAACACAATGAGAGCAATATTTCTCAAAGGACAAGTTTTCATGAGATGACATTTTTCTTGGCTTGGGCATGTTGTCTGTGTTACATTTATAATTGTTCCACTGATTCTGGGCCAAATCTCCTCTCCAAATCCCAATAGAAGAAAGGTTTCCCAAAATATTACATCAGCATTGTGGAAATTTAGGCACCTACAATGAACACTCTGACACCTTAATAAAATGCCCCCCCCACACACACACAATTTTTCTGTTTTTCTGTTGGCCACCCAGCTGTTCGCTTAAACCTCCAGCAGGCAGAATATTTTTGGCATCATTGGGCAAAAATGCCACAATAACCTTTCAGCATATTGTAATTCAAGTGTTCTGAGAGAAAACTAGACTTCTGCACCTCCTCATGGCTCTGTTTTCAGGCTTTAAAAATCTTTGAAAAGACTTTGGCCAATCACAGGTCATTTCAGAGAGAGAGAGCGTTCCTATTGGCTGTGCTATGGCTGGTGGGCGGTGCTTGGCATTTCCTCAACTGATCTCAACATGGCTGCAGGGTCACAAACTTTCTCATTTTACAGCTAAACAGTACACTACAAGATGATTATGAAAACATTTGAGGCAAGAAATAGGCATTACAGTAACAGAATATTGATTCATATTTGATCAGCGCTGCCTAGTTTGACTGTTTGATCGGAGTTCGCGAGTGATTGACAGCTGCTCAGAGAGAGCAAGGCTCCAGCTCGGCTCTGATTGGTTGTTTTCCTCCAATCTGTGAAATCTTGCAGATGGAGCAGCAGAGGACACAGAGGAACATGTTTTTTTAATATATATTACTTGTCTCATGAACTACTGTCAGGATATAGTGACCGTTTTATAAAAATAACTTATTTTAATCATATTTGCTCCAATTCTACCTACTTCAGCTTTAACGCAGACACCTACAATAAATATTCTGACACCTTAATAAAATGCCCCCTATTTTCTGTCCATTAGCCACCCAGCTATTTGCTAAACACAACAAAATCACAATGCTTTCATAACTGATATCAAAAACAATGGTATCATGATGTACCTGTAATTTGAGGTTGGGTCAGTCAAGGGATCATCAAAGTCAGTAGGATTCATCCTCTGGGGACCACGTATGTCTGTGCAAAATTACATGACCATCCAATAGTCCGAAGTGAAAGACCGCCAGACAGAACAACATTGCCATCCATAGAGCCACACTGCTAGCATGGCTAAAACAAACAGTAAGATCCCATTTGGACACCATACCATGTTTTTTACTTCCCTAACAAGAGGATTTTTCAATAAGAATGATTATTGGTTTGAAAGGATCTCAGTGTGTTGCTGTGTCTGTCCTGCAGAACCAGTGAAAGGTGCAGAGATTGACGTCAGTTCAGGTCCAGTGGAGTTCTTTGAGGGGAAGACACTGGAGCTAGGCTGTAAACTCAGTGCTGGGAATCATGTGTCCTACAAGTGGATGCTGAATGGTCGGCCTGTCTCTCAGTCTCGCCTCCACTACGCTGCAGATGACCGTCTCTGGATCAACAGGTCAGTGGAATCCCATTGACATCGTCTCTGAGTCTAGACAGCTGCATTATTAGGTTGCCATGGTGTTGTGAGCAGTTTTATTTGGTAATTGCTAACTATTCTGTGTACATAAAACTAGGGCCATATTGAGTGGTTGCTAAGTAGTTGGTGGGGTGTTGCTAGGTGGTTGCAATGGTACTAGTAAGTATACTTGTCAGTATGAGCCAAGAATCCTTAAGTATACTTTTGTTAAGTATATCTCTGATAAGTACATAAAAAGTAAACTGAAAGTATACTCTCTTATTTTAAGTTCAAAAGAAGTATACTAATAGCACACTGGAATAAACTTCCTTTTGGTGAGGGAAGTTAAAGAAATACAGCCACTAGTGCCTCTAAAGCACACTAATAACATGTTATATCTTGTGTGTTTAATCCATAGACAAACAGAAATCTAAAAATGATTTGAGAGTTCGGTACCGGAAACTGCTGTAACCAAAAACAAAGAACTTGAACTAAAAAGATGCTCTAAATATAAAACAGATAAAATGCTTAAAAGTGTAGCCTTGTTGCATCTCTTGATTAAGCAAGTTCCTGTGTTCTATGACTCCTGAACAAACATCTGTCCAACACTGTCCTTTGTCATGGAGGCCACTGCTCATTTTTACTGAATGAGTAACAGGAAAGGTATTGAAATGATGATCTGTGTCGCCCTCAGAACTACTTCTAAAGACAGCGGCTCCTACGTGTGTGTCGCCACCAACAGCTTCAACAAAACCGTCTTCAACGCCAGCAGCTTTGTAGTAATCACAGTCAAAGGTCGGCTGTTGATAATAAACTCTCAGGTTCAAATTTCATAGATATGACATGGTTTCTATAAAGAAAATAACATTCCCCTACATCTTACTCCCTCAGACATGGTGTCAATCCCAGACATCTCCTTCACCGTGTTAAAGGAAGAATCCAACAACTATTCTGCCGTGATCAGCTGTCAGTCAACAAAAGGGACTCCGCCTGTCACCTTTTCTCTATACAACAGGACTGAATTGGTTGCCAATACGACGGTTGGAGAGAGAAACGCCATGTTTAAGATTCCACTGATCTTGGGCCAGCACTTGGGTTGGCTGCAGTGTCAGGCAAAGAATGGAGACCAGATTGAATACAGTCAATTGATCCCCATAGAAGTTGGTATGTGAATTGTTTGAGACTGCTGACATAACACTGTGGTGCACACTACTTTCTTTTAATGTTTGTCTCTTTCCGATCTCCAACAGTCCCGGTTGGCGGGCCTGTGATGATACATTACGACTATGACGTTGGAGAAAACTACGCTGTGATCGACCTGAGGTTCTACTGCAAGGCAGCGAAGGGATCTCTTCCACGGTACCGGTGGTTCCTCAACAAAACCCTCCTACACGAGCGAGGAAGCTTCTACTACGTGGTCAACCAGCCTCCAGAACAGTCTATGCTCCTGCTGTCTGTAGGGAGCAGCAGCGCTGGAACGTACCACTGCGAAGTGTCAGACAGCTTTGACAACACCACTGCCATAAGCAGCAAGAGCCTGTATTTGGATAAAGAAGGTATACTGTTGATCCACTGATTGGTTGAAGTAAAACAGGTGTTGTGACAGGTGAGAGCTGGTTTAATTTCTCCTTCATCGTCCTCCAGTGCTGAATCGTCTCCCCATCTTGACGGCGGCAGTTGTCTTTGGATGCTTCACAGCCCTGGTTCTCCTGGTCTCCATTTGTTGTTGCGTTGGAGTGATGTTCAGTGAGTTTCAGAGTCCTGTTTTTAGCTGGTGTGGCTACCTCCTCATTACTACTGAGAATTAATGTTTTTTTACTCTTGTTTCAGGGCAAGGGCAGTATGGAGAGAAGTCTGTGTGAGTTATATCTCTATTTAAAGGGTTTATTGACATTTTTATGTAGACAAATATATATATAAAAAAAATAATAATAATACATCCACAGAGCCATTAGAAAGGTGCAGAATAAAAGTATGGCTTTTCCTGAAGAAAAAAAAAATATGCTTGTAAATTAATCATTTTTAAAATGTTGGCTGGTCCGAAATTAATGTTTTGTTTATCTCAGGGGAAGATGTCTGACGTTTGGTTCCCACTTCTAACAAGGCTTGTGAGCCAATAGTAAAACAACATTGGTATCATGTGGTATCTCTGGGTCATCAGTTAGTGTAGAAAAAAGGTGTCTCTGAGTGTCTGCTGTTCTTTCTCGTAGCACTATTTATTTATTCACTAAACGTGAATGTGGAGGGAAAAAAAAAAAAATGAAAGACTCTGATTATCATATTTACATTATCTTGCTATGATGATGTTAATGTGAAATACTCAGGATTCTCTGGCGGACAAATACTCAAATCCTGTTTTTTGTCAGAAAATGTCAAATGTAAATATGATGTTACAATGACCTCAGTGATAGCTACAGCACCATGTGTAGATAGGCTTACAGTATATTACATTCATTTTATGCTATAGGACTGTAAGAATGTTTACAACTGCACCTTTAACAAACTTAACCTTTACAACTTGTTTTTTCTCCTCTCAGGTCGAGCTTGGAGATGGAGGGAATGGCAGCTGCAAATGAGGATGAGGATGAGGATGTGGATGAGGATGAGGATGACATGGTTAGTTAATATTTCTGTATTTCCATCATTCAAAGGCTGCTCACTTGCCCCATTCATTCACTCTCACACATGCCAGTTTCATGATCACATTCATTGTATCATCTCCATTAGGATAAATACCAGTGGTAGAATGTAACTAAATACATTTGCTCAAGTACTGTACTTAAGTACAATTATGAGGTACAGTACTTGTACTTAACGTGAGTATTTACATTAAATGTTACTTTATAATTTTACTCCACTCCAATTTGAAAGCAAATATTGTACTTTTTACTCCACTACATTCATTTGACAGTTTTAGTCAGATTATTAACAGGAAATAAATACATCAACTAATACATTATGATGTATTATCACAGGTTAAGTTACCCAGCAGTATATAAAGTACTTAAACTTAGCTCCACCTTTACCAGCTGCAACATTAAAGTGATGAACACATGCATCACTAATTATAATGCAATAATATATATTATGCCGAAATGGACCATTCTGCATAATAAGCACTTTTAATTTTGATACTTTAAGTATATTTTGATGCTAATACTTTTGTACTTTTACTTGAGTAAGTAATGCAGGACTGTAGTATTGCTGTTTTTACTTAAGAAGAAGATTTTAATACTTGTTCCACAACTGATACTGAACCGTGACACAGAGCTCTCTCTCTTTCTCCTTACAGGATTTGTCAGAGTACAATGAGGATGCTGATGTAGTGAAGATGGCCAGAGGTGGTGAATTTGATCAGGTGAGATCAAAATGAATGAATCGTGAAATCAATCAATCAACCAACCAGCTGGTTATTTAAACAAACAAGCAGTCAAACTCCTGCTCCTGCTCATCTGTCTGTCCTTTCCTCAGGCGTCTGAAGCCTCTGTTGACGAATGGCCCCAAATTGAGAAAGAGAAGAAGACGTTGGAGGATGAACCAGTTACAACACCGTTATAAACACAGGCTGTTGTGGTTAAATAAACATCTGCTCGGGATGCCCTGAGCTGTCACATCTTTTCAGTTTGATGAATTTGACTTTAAAGTATTTGTGGTGGTGAAATAATGATAACAGTCGTGTTCATCTGTGTGTTCCAATACCCATACTACCATACTATTTAGTATGCCAGAAAAAGATTTAGGATGCATCCAAAATTCCACACTAACATGCTATTTAGTACGCTAAAACAGTGTGTGAGATATTTTAGTCGGTCCAAAACCTTAGTATGAAACCAATAGTATACGAATTGCAAACTGTTTCCGATGAAATATTACAGTATGCAACGCTGGATACTACGGCGGTATTAATATCCCGCAATGCAATGTGGTAGTAACGACAACAATCATAACAAATGTTGACAGACAGCTCTGTAACATCAATAACACTTTCTCTTTTTTGTGAGGTGTAATTAATTCAGACTTTGATTCTCACAAACCGTTGTTTTCTTCACATGAGGTTGACATGGGTTACCATGGTTACATGCCTCCAACCGCCAAGGAGGCTCTCAGGAAGTGACGATGTAAATTACAGCTCAGTGCGTCCGAAAAAGATACATACTAGTGTTCACACAAAAGTGTGTTGAACGATAGTACACGTAGCCTACTGGGTATGTAGTGCATAGTATGCGAATTCGGACAAAGCAGGATGTTCTACTACATCCGGTCGCATTTTGCAGAATGCAAGCCAGCATACTTTTTTGGCTATTCTGACCAACAATCCTCTGCGCAGTGCATATATTAGCAAGAGGGTCAAAGTTCAAGGCAAAAAGTTATGAGGAAGTATATGTGTCCCACCAGTTCAACCACATACACACTCAAGTAATCTGATGTTCTCCTATTAAACCCCATCTGGTGGCTGAGTATCATCACTGCTGCCCCTGTTGTCTCCGTCTGTGGATTCTTCGATCCATCTGTAAAGATCTGTACATGATCACTGTACTTTCTATACCTGTGGATGTAATACTCCTGGACTAGATCGGCTGTCTTATTTCTGTGTTTAATAGTTAGTATTTCCATGTCTACATTAGCATTTTGGAGCATCCAGTACGGTCTCTCAGGCCACAACACAACTGGACCAAATTCAATCCTGTGAATTTTCACTTGTTCTGCTTTGCCCTCGCCTATCCATCCATCCAGCCTTTCTCCCAACAAGACTCCAAGGCCCTCTTAGTTGGATGATATCCATTGTGTCCCCTCAGATTTAACCAATAATTGGCCATCAGCTGCTTGTAAACAAATTTATTAATGCCTATTTTTATTGTACAATTAGTTATCAATTAAATGCTTTATTACTATTTACGTGACTCTTGTGGTCCTCCATAACTTAGAAAGTGTGATGAACATATCTCAATGGATTCTTGACAGTGACATGTGTAAGATCCATATTCTTTTATTCTGATTATTCATTGTTTTCTGTACAATCATACAATACAATTATGCAAAACCTGTTTCGGGGTGGTACAACCCAAAGGTTATAAACTCATGGTTTCTCATGTTGATTTCAATCAGAATTTTCACAACAAAAAACAAGCAAATAAATCAGAAACTCCATGAGAGTCAATAAAGTCCTATGGTGCCCCCTAGTGGAGGTTTATGTAACTCCCATGGCTCAGTGACGCATTTCATTTCCAGAATATATACATTGTCTTATTTTATACATTTCTTTGTACACTGAAAAACTAAAAAGACAGCCGAAACGACAGGAATAAAATACTGAAATATTTCTATAGCCGAAACATTCAGGAATCAAAAACAACAGGGCAGCTGGCATGTATCTTAAACCTGAGTCATAGGATCAGTGCAGTTCACTGACCCCATGACTAAGTCCTTAAATTTAGCACGCTCAGCCTCAGGTCCGTGTCCTATTTGGAACTGGTTCCTGGATGGGCAGCTCCTGGGTTTCCTTTTTTTTCAGCCCCCTTAACCACACTCAGTGGCTTGTGGAGGGATGAGCTTGCCTTCTGGGTCACCTCATGCTCGATTTTGTTCCTGATGGCAACCTCCAAACCCTTCAGGGAGCAGCAGAGGAAGTTCATGTTAAAGTTATCAGTCAAGTTCACTGATGAGGGAAACTGTCACTTCTTGTTAAACGTGTCCTCACCTTCTTCAGCTTCTGTTGCTCAACCACCTGAGCCTTCTTGGGTGCAATGATCCTTCCTTTACAAAAGAAAAACAACATTATTGTAAAATATCCAAATGCCAACACCTTAATATAATAAAAACACACTTTGACTCTTAAATCAGATAGGCTTGAAATGTCATTTGTTACATTGTGCAAAAATACACTGAATACTAAGCTGCCTATATTGCCGGAAAACAGCATCTACTTTGGTACTGCCTCTGTAGCCCAAACCGACTCACTCCAAAGTTTATCCGTCTACATCAGAGCATTGCTTGCTTATTAAATTGTGCTCGTCGTGAATAGTGTCTTTGTTGTTGGGATACATTTGGAGTAAAATATATTCCTGTGACATTTGCTACATATTCCCCTGGCTTGCCCAACAATGTATAGCTGTTTAATTTCCTGAAAATATCAAACTGTGTTTTAAAGGTGCTATTGATAACATTGATAACATTCAGCCACTAGATGTCACACCTTGTTAGAAGTGGAAATCAAACCACAAATATCTTCCACGGAGATAAACAAAACATTCATTTTGGACCCGCCAACATTTTTAAAATGATTAATTCACAATCATAATAGGGATGCACCAATACCGGATCAGATATCGGGCCGATACTGACTCAAAAAGCTAGATCGGGTATCGGCGACAATGGGGCCGATCTTTTCAATTCTATTCTATGTTTATATTCTATATACATTATATACTGGAATTTAAAATCCTGTATTTGTGGCTTCATTAAAAAGCTTTACACTTTAAATTGTAATTCTTACTAATTTTGAAGATTTCTTACCAAGTTGCTGGCGTATGATTCATTATTTTGACAATAAATATTAATTAATAATTAAAATAATAAAAATATATATCTATGTATTTATTGGTCACATTTAGTTTTACAAAGTGAGGAAAGCAATGTTTAAGTCAAGCCTGATGTTGCCTTACACATAAAAGAATGATCCCAGTCACTTCATCACAGTGAAGCATACAGCTTATTAATTAATTATTATTATTAACACTGGTATCGGATCGGTACCTACTGATATCCAAAGCCCAGGTATCTGTATCAGATCTGTGCATCCCTAAATCTTTTTTTATATGGCACCTTTCTAAAAGCTGTATGGATGCATTATTTAAAAAAAAAAAAAAAAAAAAGATTTCGTCAACATAAAACTGTTATTAATAAGACCTTTAACATAATCACTTAACCAATAAGGTCAATATATACAACCAGTGGCCAGTTTGTTGGGTACATCAAGCTGAAACTAATACAATCTATACAGAAGTTTTTATTGTACTTTATTAGTTGTAACTCTCAGAAGACATTCCACAAATATGTACCATAATCTGCAAATATTTCACTATCCACAAACATGTATTTTTGTATTTGTGTTGTGTAAAGTCATATCCACAAATATACAGGGCGATTTGCAAAAACGCATAACTTACTCTGTAAATATGTATTTTAAGGTTTACATGTAAAGTGATATCTACACTTTTGTGCATCTATTTCTGCAAAAATACATGTTTGTGGATAGTGAAATATTTGCAGATCATGGTACACATTTGTGGAATGTCTTCTGTGAGTTACAACTAATAAAGTCCGATAAAAACTTCCATAAATCATCTACCACCACAGCCCTGCAACAAATCCTCTGTGGTCATTTTGGAAGCTGTTGTTTAGTTTCTAGTGTTGTTAAATTTTATGAGTGGTGTTACCAATATGTTGTGACTGACATAAACAAGGTGCACAGAATAAAAGATACACTTAAGTATAACAAAATTGCTATTTAACAGTTACAAAAAGGAAACATCATAGGCTTCATGGATGTAGGTTTTACTGCAGGGCTACTGTATTAGACAGGAATAGTTTAATGCTGAAACTAATGCAATCTACCACCACAGCCCTGCAACAAATCCTCTGTGGTCATCTTGGAGGCTGTTGTTTAGTTTGTAGTGTTGTTTAATTTTAGACTGGTGTTACACAGAGTGGTGATACCAATATTTTGTGACTGACATAAACATGGTGCATAGAATAAAAGATACACACAATTTCACCAAAAAGGAAACACCATAGCCTTCATGAAGGCTTTACTGCAGGGCTATATTGTATTAGACAGCAATAGTTTAAACTAGGTGTACCTGAGATAATACACAGAGCAAACACAGCCACACAGATAGCAGATATTCAGTGGTTTCCTTTCCAAATATCCAACACGTCGGACTTTAAATATCTATGTTTAGTAAATAGAAGTAGAGCTAAACTGAGTACTAATCCAATAAGCTGCTTTAAGTGCAGACACGAGTCAGCGGTTTACATGGAGGTCACATGTTGATGCTATTTCACTAAAAAATATAGTTTCCTCGCCTTTTTCAGCAGTTCATTGAATAACAGCAGAGATGTTTAATACATACCTCCTTTCTTGGGTCCTTTCTGCTTGTTTTGCTGTTTTTTGGAGGCTCCTGGCCGCTGAGCTTTAAACTTCTTCGAACCTTGAGCCATGTTTTCTAACCGGAAATACACAACGAGCTGCTCTTCTTCTGCGTTGTTTGAAATAGTGGTTTTCTTCCCTCTGCGTCACACTGCCGCCCCCTACAGGAGCCTCAGCTCAGTGGCAGGCTGATATAAATACACCAGTCCTGCGTCATTGCACTGGCTTCACCTACAACTTAGAATACATCTTAAAATGTTATTATTCACTTTTAAAGCACAACTTGGTCTGAACCCAGAATACATAATGGATCTCTTCATTTCATTTCATTTTCATTTTCAATTCAACATTTATTTCGAACATGTAGAATATAAATACAAAATAAAATAAAAAATAAAGAAAGAGAATGATCGTACCAACAAGTGGACAGTCAGACACAAGTAGTATTTACATACAATGAAAAGCGTAAAAGAAAAATAAATTGTCAACACTTGATGCCTTGATTTACATATTCGAAAAGGAGTGAGAAGAAGTATAAACTTATTTAATCCCACCCCTTCTCCATAAGTCAATTATTAATTATTAACCAGCTTCCTTATTGAGACATACATATACTCTAATTAAATTTTCCTAAATTTGTCTAACTATAATTAATATTATTTATAATTGTTCTAACTATAATTATTACCTTTAATCTGCGTCATACAGAAATATAAATTAATTACTGATATAATTATCCTTATCAAAATATAAATTTGTTATCAATCCAGAATACTAATTCATT
>CAKAOH010039529.1:0-42315 GCA_916701665.1 Sebastiscus tertius
AGAGGAGAGAGGAGAGATAAGAGGAGAGGGAAGAGGAGATAGGAGAGGAGAGGGAAGAGGAGAGAGGAGAGGAGAGAGAAGAGGACAGGGAAGAGGAGAGGGAAGAGGAGAGAGGAGAGATAAGAGGAGAGGGAAGAGGAGAGGGAAGAGGAAAGAGAAAGAGCCTCCTCTGACAGGTCAGAGAGATACCTGCTGAGACAACATGACCCTTTTTAACATTCCTGAAAAAGCAGTTTGAGTAACATAAATGTTGTGGATGAATATTTTATATTTCCCGTCTCCTCTCGTTGATGATCCTGTTTGTCTCACTTCACTATGAGCTGTTAGAATAAATAGTTTAAACCTGCAGTATCTTATAAAGTAAACTAACTTAACATAAACAACAAAGTCAAAGTTGTATTGTTCGATAATATTGTAATAGTGGTACCAGTTAGTTTTTGCTAAATACATCACTTTAACCGTCATATACTGCATACTACTGAGGAACGCAGTATGCAGTATATACTGCATACTGCATACTGCGTTCATCAGTAGTATGTAGTAGGCGGTTTGGAATACAGCCCTATACTTCCCCGGCTGCGCTCTGTCTGTCACTGTCCTTGGTGCTGAAACTAGCACACTAGCACCTCAACTCCATGCTGGAATACCATGCACAAACATGCATTGCCACAGTGTGCTCTATTGTTGTATTGTATATTCTTCTGTTGTCTAGTTAGACTCTTGCCATCCCCCTCCCCCCCTGTTTTTTTCCTGATCCATAGAGATGTACGGGGGGAATGTGGGCTGTGTTCTGATGAAGAGTCAGAGAGCTGTGATTTGTCATCAGCCTCCACATGAAGACCTTCATCAGAGGACAGACCCATCACTTACACTCTGATTATAATGACCAATGGGCCAGGGATGAGCATGTGTGTGTATGTGTGTGTGCTTGTATTTTATGGGGTGAAAGCAGATGGAATTGACCCGTCGCTAAGTCCAGGCAGGTTGGCCAATCACAGGGTAGCATCGGCCAGCTACGACCAGGGTCCGACAACTACCCGGCTCTGCTCCATATAGACTCTATGTTATATTAACTCAGACTGGGGAGCGTGCAATACATAGGGATGTGCAAAATATGTCTTATTTATTTATAGATCATGATCATGGACTTTTGTTGTTGTCTCTGTTATCCTGTGTTCTAATTGCCCCTTAGGGGACATTCAAGTCAAAGCGTAAGTCATGCAATCGTTTCACATTTTCTTCATTTTCAGGCTGGTTTTGTGGATTTGGAGCAAGTCATGGTTAAACATTGTGTAAAAGTGATACTCATTACCCGTAGAGGTTGGAAGGAGATACACGTTTCTAAAAGCATTAAAGCTGCAAAAGGCAGAAAGTTTTTGGCATCATTGGGCAAAAATTCCATAATATCCTTTCAGCATATTGTAATTCAAGTGTTCTGAGAGAAAACTAGACTTCTGCTCCTCCTCATGGCTCATGGATTTTGACCAATCACAGGTAATTTCAGAGAGAGAGCGTTCCTATTGGCTGTGCTCCGGCTGGTGGGCGGTGCTTGGTATTTCCTCAGCAGATCTCAACATGCCTGCCAGGTCACAGTCTTTCTCATTTTACAGCTAAACCGTACACTACAAGATGATTCTGAGAACATCTGAGGAGAGAGATATGGCATAAAAGTAACAGAATATTGATTCATATTTGATCAGCGTTGCCTAGTTTGACTGTTTCATCAGAGCTTGCGAGACAGCCGGCTCTCATAGACTGTAGCTGGAAGGCAGACTCCAGCTCGGCTCTGATTGGTTGTTTTCCTCCGGTCTGTGAAATCTTGCAGATGCCGTTAGGAGCACCGAGAAACATGACAGAGAAACATGATATTTTTTCAGATTACCTGTCTCATGTACCACTGCCAGGATCTAGTGACCATATTATAAAAAAAAACTTTTTTAATCATATTTGCTCCATTTCTACCCACTGTAACTAACGTTAGCACTTCTATGCTAGCTACTGAAGGTATACTAAATGTGTATACATGCTATCACATTTATATTTTTTTTAGGCTTTTTTCTCAGTATTTTGCTTTAAAGAGTGATGTTCGTTTTGCACTCAGTTTCTTAAAACAAGAAAATACTCAGTACTTTTCATTTATCAAATATTTAATTCACACAGGAGTATACAAAATAGGATTTACCATGTGTTTTTGTCATATAGACTATTTATTTATTGAATTACCAGAAAACATGCCATATTGTGATGTATACCGTCATCGAGATGAGATGAAATGACCCATATCGTGATAGAAGATTTCGGCCATATCGCCCATATATATATACGCATATATATTTTAATGATTGTAACAGTGAATAAAGACCTACCCGGCTTCACAGGAACAGCGTTGCTCCTTAATTTCATTGTCTTCTGTCTCGATCGCCAGGTGACGGTGATTCACTTTTACTCTTTGATCTGTAGGCTTTAGCTTCTATCTTTATCTTTGTAACCTGTTTTTGCTGCTGAATCAGTTTGACTTCCTAATATATCCTCCAAATGCATATTGTAGATCCTTCTGTCTGCTTCTCTCTGAAAGTGCTGTTTTGTTTTTCCAAAAAATAGATAATAGTTATTCAGGGATTGCAGTTAGTGACAGTGTTGACTCCATGGTATCTCTGACAGCTTGACACAGTAGCAACGGGGGGTGGGGCTTAGCGAAAGGCCAATTATGAATTTGCTAGATATTATCCAACCTGCTTTGGAATTTGTTTCATGTAAATGCAGTTAGAAATGATAGGAGTGTTCCATTTACCACCAGGGCTACTATGTTCTCTGAAATTATATGTTTGTTTGCAGCCGACCGCAGCAAGCTCAAACAAGAAAGTAGAATCCATCCAATCCGCGGTCGAGCCGGGCCATCAGTCTCATCTCCGTGGTCAAATGGGCCGACGCTACGACTGTAGAGCACCCATATACTGACATTTCTGTTCTCTGCATTCAAACGGCCCCGATGGAGCTGAACATGGATGGATAAAGAGAACGGAGCTGACGGGAGAGCTAGAGACCACCTTGGAGAAGTTAGAGGAAGTAGACACGTGGGACTACGTCTGGTTTTCAAAATAAGGTGTTAACAAAGGGAACTGTATATTCAAAATACATCTATGGAAATAAGATTGATGGATTATATTCACCAGAAGTATATAAAACATTACATGTCCCTGATAAATTAAAAAGAAAATACCACTAATCTGTGAGGGAAATGTCTTTATCTTTGATTTTTGGGTTACCGGAAAAAATGTAATAAACAATTCCCGACAATGACTGATATATTTGACTTCAGGACATCTCTGACTACAGACATGCTGAAAATCAAACATTCTTACTGGATTAATTTAGATATTTTCCAAAGTAAAAGTCCCTAGAAGTGTATGATTCAACTTGTTCCCATGGTCTAGTGTTACAAAAGTTTACAAAAATTGCAATAAATTGTAATATTGAATCGCAATACATATCGAATCGACACCCAAGTATCTTGATAGTATAGAGTCAGGACATAGGTGAAACGTTCCAGCCCTAACGACTACCACGGTAGATAGTTGTGCATTATTTGACATAGCATGGCATCCTGAGAGAAAAGTCTACTGAAAACACCTCCAGCCAGAGAGATGAAGAGAGCATCCGGGTGGAACCACGGAGCACATTCATCACTGCACTGAGGAAAGGGAGAAACTACATTAGCTGTTCTCCTCTAGAAAGCCCAACTCCCCCAGTAAGAGCTTGGACTGTCTACCGGCATTCTTGTTAGCCAATGACCTTACAAAGTAAATACTCTGAGACTTGGTCACACAGACATGATGTACTCCAATGACTATGCAAAACTGTAAAGACGCCAGGGTGATGAGAATCTTGGGATCAGTGGGGTTTTTGTTCAGTTTGAAGGAAAATAAAAACAGCTTTACCTTTGCTTTTTGTCTGATAAATGATGTCTGACACAACCTTTCTTGCTATGAAATCCAACCCATGCAAACAAATTGAATTTATGCTATTTATCCATTATCTTAGCATTCATCTGGTCTATTTCCCTTTATGCACAACATGTAAAGCACCATAAAGCTATACATTCCTGAGTTTTTGATTCCTTATATTTCTGTGAAAATCAGGGCTAAATGATTTGGTATCAACTGATTTCATAACCGGTGAAATGTTTATAGGTCATTGGCTCTGTAAAAGCCTTCACATATGGATCAAATCTGAGTGAGTCCAACATTTTCATATGCTGACTTCCTTCCATACAGACTGTGAGCTAGTGCAAGAATTCACTCAGCTTTTCTGGAACTGACGTGCTTTGTGTGGAACGTCCTTCAGCTATGATGATGCTGTTGTTTCTGGCACAATCTTCAGTATGTGAGAACCTAAGTCACTAAGTTCTTGTCAAGATAAGACTTTAAAATAAAACTGGAGCACTGCTGATCACAGTTTCACATTAATCAACAGCTTTGACCACCAAACCATAAAACCAGGAAGTTGAAACAAGAGTGCTTACTAGGGCTGCCCCTCTTAGTCCGTTAGTCGACTAACCTGCCGTTTTTTTATGCTTTTTTCATGCCGAGTGACTTATTTCCAAGAAACTTATGATCATCTCTGGTAAACACAAGATTTAAAGGTCTTATTATTAAGTAGACACATTTTATAAAAATATATATATATATAATACATTCACAGAGCTTTTCAAAAGGTGGCAAATAAAAGTATGGCTTTTCCTAAAAAAAAAAAATATGACTGAATTAATCATTTTAAAAATTTTGACGGGTCCAAAATTAATGTTTTGTTTATCTCGGTGGAGACAAGGCTTGTGAGTCAATAGTATAATGACGTTGGTATCACATTGTGTCTCTGTGTCATCAGCGATCATGTTGCCAGTTAATGTGGCAAAAAACTGGCTGAGTTTGACGGTAAGTGCCTGGCAACCACTTGTTGTGAAGTGAATGCAATGGAATGGGGGAGGGAGAATGCGACATCTAGTGGTTGAATATTATAGCACCTTTAAAGTGGTGCTTTTGTGTGATTCTTTGTGGAGAAACTCAGTTTTGCAGATCTGTCGATTAAATCAACTAATCGATTTGTCGACTAAACCCTATGAGTGTTAGTCGGCTAAGAATTTCTTTGGTCGAGGACGGCCCTAGTGCTTAGCATCAACAGGCTTGATGCATTGGGAGCACCAAGAAAACAAACTGTTAAAAACATTTGAAGTGGAGAGAGGGTAGAAGTTCTTCCATGGAAAGAACAGGGATCCTTGTTGGGTGAACAGGTACGGCACCCTTTGGAAAACACCTCTCTCCAGGCAACGGGCCCAGGGTGCAGAGTACACTCCCCCGACATGCTGAGGCAGGGGCTGTCGTGCCTTACTGCCTCCAGCTCTGAGAGATGAAGGGGAGGAGGTGGAGGAGGGGCAGGACAGCAAGGCTACATGCTGGTTCAAGCAGCACCCATCTCAGGTGGTGCATACAATACATGAAAGCAATGTTTGTGGTTTGTGCTGAGGGTCAGTCTTGTTTCACAGGAGTCATTGAAATATTTACTTTGAACTGGCTCAAACAGGACTATCCTCTCCACACACTATGGACTAACAGCAGCACGTTAAAACAAACTAATTAACTCGTATTGTCATCATATGTATTCAAACCCCCTTAAAGGCTGGGTAAATTAAAATCTGAGATTTGTTTCTGAACACATTGTAAATGATTCGGGATGGAACGGTTCAGGTAAAACATCCGAACCATTCGGTTCGCTTGTAGGTGTGACGAAATAGCGCGATATAAAACGTGACGATATGCATCGTCGAGATGAAAAACTGAATGGCGATATCAGGGCGTAATAGGTACTACATACATACGGGCTCCGGGGCTGAAGCTGCAGCCTCTTGGGGCACAACACATGCGCATTCAAATCTGGTTTTCCCTCGCCGAAATTAAACCAATCGCAACGCACGGCTACATCAACACACACAGTCAGCGAACAGATGATCAGAGAGGCTGCGGTGGAGAGACGAGTTGACGTTACGCTCTTTGCTGTAAGTTAATGCAATAAAGCTTTACAACTGTAAAGCCAAGCCAAAGCCAAGCCATTATGTTTACACAAGCACGGCGTGTTAGCTCAGCGGCTAACAGCACGTTAGCTCGGCAGCTAACAGCTAACTGTAAACACGTGTTAGTTATTTAGTTGAGTTGTGAATGACTTTAGTTCCTCTAGTAAGCCGTGTTTCAGTGTTTGTGTCAGGGGAGTTTATTGTGAAGGGAGGAACGGAAGACGTGAAGCGGTGACGTGCTGTTATTGACGAGGCTGCAGACTACGAAGGCTCCGTGTTATTATTTATTATCTTCATAAAGTATAGGAGCAGTGTAACCCTCGGATACACAAGACTGGAACTAAAGCTGCAGTAGGCTGTGTAGTCTCACTGTTCAGGTTAGTCTGTCATGTATCTGACTGGTAAACTGATCAGCTGGCTGAGACAAAGAACCCCCACCAGCCCTAACATTACATGCAACAGTGAGGGACATCAGCAGAGGACAGGATGAAGGACTGTTACTGACTGATGGAAGACACAGGACAGGAGGACAGGAGGAAGGACTGATACTGACTGATGGAGGACAGAGGACCGGAGGAAGGACTGATACTGACTGATGGAAGACAGAGGACAGGAGGAAGGACTGATACTGACTGATGGAGGACAGAGGACAGGAGGAAGGACTGATACTGACTGATGGAGGACAGAGGACAGGAGGAAGGACTGATACTGACTGATGGAAGACACAGGACAGGAGGAAGGACTGTTATTGACTGATGGAAGACAGAGGACAGGAGGAAGGACTGATACTGACTGATGGAAGACAGAGGACAGGAGGAAGGACTGATACTGACTGATGGAAGACAGAGGACAGGAGGAAGGACTGATACTGACTGATAGAAGACAGAGGACAGGATGAAGGACTGTTACAGACTGATGGAAGACAGAGGACAGGAGGAAGGACTGTTACTGACTGATGGAAGACAGAGGACAGGAGGTAGGACTGTTACTGACTGATGGAAGACAGGACAGGAGGACAGAGGACAGGATGAAGGACTGTTACTGACTGATGAAAGACACAGTACAGGAGGAGAGGAGGAAGGACTTTTACTGACTGATGAAAGACAGAGGACAGGAGGAAGGACTGTTACTGACTGATGGAAGACAGAGGACAGGGGGAAGGACTGTTACTGACTGAGGAAGGACTTTTACTGACTGATGAAAGACAGAGGACAGGAGGAAGGACTGTTACTGACTGATGGAAGACAGGACAGGAGGAAGGACTGTTACCATAAAAAATGGAACTATAGGACAAACAACAGCATTGTTTTGCATTTTGTCTTTTGAATAAAAAGGTACTTTTTCAGTCATATATTTTCATCATTCAAGTTTTGTTAAAATTATTGTTTTAATATTGTATCGTATCGAGATCGTGAACCCAATATTGTGTATCGTGACGTGAGCTGAGTGAATCGTCACACCCCTTTTCACTACACTATGTTAAATTTTATATTGACTATAATGCTGTTCCCTGTGCTCTTCTGAATGTGTAGAAGATCCATCAGTCGGAGCATGAAGGTCGTGTGAAGATGGACATGGCGCTGGTGGCGGCTGAGAACCTTTTGCAGAGCGGAGATGAAGAGCTCAGGAACCACACCCACTCTAAGCTCAAAGAGCTGAAAAGCCTGTGGGAGGAGACCTGCACCTATATCATCCACTGTCACAGGTGCTGCCCTACTCACTGCAGACTGCAGCTGAACAGTATGTGTAGTGATTAGAGGGTGTTTGATATTCCTGGTTAGTTTGCCCTGAGGCCAGCCTTGGCTACATTCACAGTTAAGCCGTTAATGCTCTGTTTTGAATAGCTTCGGATGTGTGTTTTCAGGTAATTGTTCCAGAATCCACACTTGAACCATCAAATATGCTGAAAAGCTTCACATAGAGCGTTAACAAACACGTTTTCCTAACTCGTCAAACACTGCCGCCTGGTAGGTGGCCCTACGTTTCCAACTATGACGCTGTAGGTACTCCTCTAGCGTCAGTTTAGGACGTTGTGTCAATATACGGCCATTACATGCATAGTGTCTTTTCAAAATAAACATCTGTATTCACAGGAAATGTAGTTTGGGCTCATTACATGCATACAGTCTCTTTTCAAAATAAATTTCCAGTGTAGGTTTACTTCTTTTTTAGGTTTACTTATACAACAAAACTACTTGCTTAGGTTTAGGAAAAGATTGTGGGTTGGGTTAAAATAAGTACGTTTGTTACATAAAATAACTAAGTTTATTACGTAACTGGTGTTAGTAAAGTACGGAAGTTACGTAACCAAACTACTGTAAAAGAAATCAACGTTGACTTGGTTTCACACGGGACACGAACAGCGTTGGTTTAACACAGGTTTTTCACTGGCGGCTCTTGCATGAACATTAGCCTACACTTCATAGTGTTGTGTCACGTAGCCTCTACGTGGGATCTGTAATAGGAATAGCAGTGCATTTTATTGAAAAATTGGATGACTTCTCTCCAATTCATACACTTTGCAAAGTCATCCATTGGGCCGGATTGGACCCTTTGGTGGGCCGATTCTGGCCCTCGGGTCGTATGTTTGACACCCCTGGTTTAACCATTCCAAATGACTTGATTTCACACAGTCCTGTGTTTGTTTGGGCTTCTTTCCATTGTACTGCCTAACCTTTATGGTGCAAATGTAAACCGCAGAAATAGGTGAATGATGCAAGATTTACTAGCTATCATGGTGACGCTGACATACTGTTATTATAATGCTACATATGCTTTAGGCTACAAAATGTTGAATGATAGTGAAATAAAGAGGGAATAAATTCTCTGTAACATAGGTCAACATGTAACAAGAGTCACATGATCTGTTTACTGATTGGCTGTGGGTCCTCCCTGGCTGCACTTCGCCGCTAAAAGTAAAATTTTTCCCAACTTTTGTTTGGCAGCACTTCGCTGCAGAATCAAACAGCTGCAGCTCGCCGAGCTCAGGAGTAGCCGCTGCAGCTTTCCATAGACATTGCGTGGGAGTACACCGCAGGCTGCACTTCGCTACTGTTCTGGTGTGAATTGTTTTGTCCAACCAACAGTCCAAAACCCAAAGATATTCAGTATACAGTGATATAAAACAGAGGAAGGCAACAAGTCCTCACACTGGGGAAGCTGGCACCAGAGAATATTTGGCAATTTTTCTTGATAAATGACTTAAACCAATTAATTGATTAGTTTACTTATTCTGTCAGCCAAATGTGTCACATCCGGAAGGATTAGAAGGAGTTGAAATGCATGACTCCTCCACTTTAAGAACGTATCATTTTATTAGTGAGTCTATTATAGTCGTAAATATTTAGTTTTGATAACATCAGCCTGAGAGCTAGTTAAATAGGAGTAATATGTTATCAGGCAGTTATCACACATCTGGTTTGCGCCATATCTGATGCTACATGCCAAATAGCTGGGGGCTTGTAGTTGTATATGAATTGCTTTGTTCAGCAAATAGTTTGCTGTTTATTTAGATAGGTAAATAAAATCCAGTTTTTATAAGATGTTAAATTGTCTTTAAGACAAGACAGTTCTCTGTCATAAGATGGCAAACTGCAGCCCAACAGGCAACAACAGTTGTCAGTGTGTCAGTGTGCTGACTTGACTATGACTTGCCCCAAACTGTATGTCATTATCATAAAGTGGGCATGTCTGTAAAGGGGAGACTCGTGGGTACCCATAGAACCCATTTACATTCACATATCTAGAGGTCAGAGGTCAAGGGAACACTTTGAAAACGGCCATGCCAGTTTTTCCTCATCAAAATTTAGCGCAAGTTTGGAGCGTTATTTATCCTCCTCCGCGACAAGCGAGTATGACATAGTTGGTACCGATGGATTCCTTTGGTTTTCTAGTTTCATTCATTCATATGATACTAGTATTTTCACTTTAGTTTTAAAACTGAGCCCTCTACAACCTAAAAATCGCAAGTTGCGTTAATGCTTTAAAGAAATTAGTGGCGTTAAAACAAATTTGCGGTAACTCGTTATTATGGCGTTAACTTTGACAGCCCTAGTTGAAACATATGCGTATGTAGTCTGTAGTAAACCAGACCCAAACTGCTCAGCCTAACTCCTCTTCATGTGTTTCACCTCCCACCCAGTCGCATAGAGTGGGTGTGGCTCCACTGGGGCGAGTACCTGAAGGCCTACGAGGAATTTGAGCTGTGGCTGATGAGTCGGCAGCGCAGTCTGGATGTCGCGGTGGAGCTGCAGCTGGGGGTGAAAGAGAAGCTCTGGCAGGTGGACCAGCAGAGGGTGGTGGTGAGCGACATCCACGGCCAGGCGGCGCTGCTGGAGAGGCTACTGGACGAGGCTGCCGCACTGCACAACAGAACCCAGGACCCCAGTGTGGAGCCCCAGGCCCAGGAGAGGCTGCAGGAGGCCTACAACGATGTCAGAGACAGAGCAGAGGTAAGCTGCTTACTCATGTGGTCAGACTCTACTGCAGTGCAGCCTGTTGCATACTTACATACAAGGTGTGCATACGCTTGGAGCCATTGCAATAGTAATAATAATAATTATAATAAGTTTATTTGTAGAGCACTTTTCGAGCACAAAGCACAAAGTGCTTTCCAAGGAAATCCACATAATGCACAACAGAATACACTGAAACATAAATAATTAAATAAAAACAATAGAATGGAAAAATGAAGAAACAAGCATATACATATTCATACAGTTACATATGCACATATATACACATCAGCACACAAGCATACAAAAGACTAAAATTCATCTGATTGAAAAGCCATTTTCTAAAAGTGGGTTTTAAGACGGGATTTAAAAATTGTGACCGAGTCTGCTGATCTAATGCCAATTGGAAGACTGTTCCAGAGTCGGGGAGCTAGTACTGTGAAAGCGCAATCGCCTTTTGTTTTCAACCTGTCTTTGGAACTGTTAAAAGACCCAGATTTGCTGACCTGAGGGGCCTGTTTGGACACTAACGTGTGAGAAGCTCAGTGACATACTCCGGTGCTAGGTCATTCAGAGCTTTATATGCAATTAAAAGCACTTTAAAATCAATTCTAAAAGACAATGGGAGCCAATGTAGTGAAGCCAGAGTTGGTGTGATATGAGAGCATCGTTTGGTTTTGGTTAGTAGTCTAGCTGCAGAGTTTTGAACTATTTGGAGCTGCTCAATTGCTCGATTATTTAAGCAGGTGTACAAGGCATTACAGTAATCGAGACGGGAGGATATCAGGGCGTGTATAATTTTCTCTGTGTTTTTAAAAGAGAGAACTGATAGAATTTTCGAGATATTTCGTAGTTGATAAAAACACGACTGGACTACTTTTTTAACATGGTGCTCTAGACTCAGGTTACTGTCAAGGATAACACCCAGATTTCTTGTGGCTGGTTTTACGTTGGGAGTAAGGGGGCCAAGGAGAGGTTGTACCTGATTTGAGATGTGTTCTGGGCCAATGATGAGTACTTCGGTCTTATCAGAATTGAGTTTTAGGAAATTTTGGGACATCCAACCTGTTAAGTCTTTTAGGCAGCTCTGTAGGGATGCTAATTTATTGGTGTCAGAGGGTTTAAATGATAGGTAGAGCTGTGTATCATCAGCGTAGCTGTGGAAGGTGATGTAATGACGACGGATTATGTGACCTAGAGGCAACATGTACGGTGTAAAAAGAACAGGTCCCAGGATTGATCCTTGTGGAATACCATGACTGGTCTGTGTGGTTTTGGAGCTAAACTCCCCAACTGAAACAAAACATTTCCTGTTGGACAAGTAAGAGGAGAACCAGTCTAGTGCAGCTCCAGTGATGCCTGCCCACTGATTTAATCTGTCGATAAGGATGGAGTGGTCGATGGTGTCAAATGCTGCACTTAGGTCAAGCAGAACTAACACAGAGCATGCACCAGAGTCTGCAGCCATCAGTAAGTCCTTTGTGACTCTAAGAAGGGACGTTTCTGTGCTGTGTAAGTTGCGGAAACCAGATAGACATTTTTTAAAGATGTGGTTGTTGTTGAGTACCTGTGTTAGTTGGTCCAGCACTACTTTTCCAAGGATTTTTGATGTGAAAGACAGTTCAGAAATTGCCCAGAAGTTTGTCAGGTCTGTGGGATCTAAACCAGGTCCCTTCAGCAGCGGTTGAACACAAGCGGTTTTGAATTGATCTGGTACAACTCCAGAGGTAAGAGAGCTGTTGATAATGGACAGTAATGCAGGGCTGACTGACTCTGTTGATTCTTTTAACAGTTTTGAGGGTATAGTATCAAGGGGACTTGAAGAAGGACTCATTAATGCTAACGTATTCTTAAGGTCCTGCAATGATATTGGTCGGAAACAATCCAGCACCACCAAGGAGGGGCAAGTGAGGTCAACTGCAGATGTGGGAGGAGTGATGTTTGCCCTAATCTTGTCAATCTTTTCTATGAAAAAGGAAAGGATTTTGTCACAGTCTGCTGAGGAAGAAACGTCTGCAATAGGAGGAGGAGAATTTACCAGCTGATTGATGGTGTTAAACGAGAGTTACGTATGTAACTACGATTCTATGAGTTCTGGATGACCGCCAGAGGCAGTGTTTAACACTGGATGTTATCCATCTCGCGCACGCGCAGGTCGAGTATTTAATATCAACAAAGTCACATGTGACCTGGGATGACGTAGCGTATATAAGCCCACGTCATCATCAGAGATGTCCCTCCAGAATCTTCTCGCCAAGATTCCGAGTGACAGCCAACTCTGGCGGTCATCCAGAACTCATAGAACCGTAGTTACATACGTAACTCTCGTTCTGTTTCGTTCTTCCTGACCGCCAGAGGCAGTGTTTAACACTGGATGACGACTACCAACGTAGTCACGAGGAAAACCCACCTCACGGGGAACGGCCTGTGGATTCCTGAAAGACCACCGATGCTACTGCATGGGGAGCAGCAACATAAACCCTGTAAAAACGGGCAAAGGTGCATGGAGTAGCCCAGCTGGCCGCAGCGCAAATCTCACTTAGAGGGATCCCCGTAGCGCTGCCCAGGAAGTGGAGACACTCCTGGTGGAGTGGCCTCTGATATTAAGAGGTCCTTTTGACCTGTATGCTTCCTCAATGGCCTGAACAATCCACCTGGAAAGCCTCTGCTTGGACAGGGCGTGCCCTTTCCTATGGCCCCCATAGACAAACAGACTATCAGAGAGGCAAAAGCTTGCAGTCACCTGTATATAATGCCTTAAGGCCCTCACTGGGCAGAGCAGTTCTGCTGACTTAGCATCTTCACCCTGTAGGCATGAAGGGTCATAAGCTGCCAGCTCAATGACCTGATTAGAGTGGGCTGGAGCCAACCTCTTCGGGAAAAATGATGGGTTAGGCCAAAGTGCTACCCCTGTGCTGTCCGAGTTCCAGTGAATGCACACTTCACTCACTGACAAGGCGTGAAGTTCACTCACGCGTTTTGCTGATGCCATCGCCAAAAGGAAAGCAACCTTTACTGAAGACCACTCCAGCCCCGACTGCTCCAGAGGCTCGAAGGGGGGGAAGACAAAGGGCTTTTAGCACCAGAGGCAGTTCCCACGAGGGAACCTTGACAGCCTGCGGGGGGTTCCGCCGCTGGGCTCCTTTAAGAAATTGGGTCACCAGAGTGTGAGACCCCACGGTCTGGTTATCCACTCTAACATGCCCGGTTGAAATAGCAGCTACATAGACCTTTAAGGTAGAAGGAGAGAGTTTCTTCTCCAGCAAAGACTGCAAAAATCTCAGTATTATTGGCACAGAGGCACTCTGAGGTACCTCCTCATGAACTTTACACCACTCTGAGAATAAGAACCAAAGAGGGCAGTGCGTTGAGGCTTCTGAGGCAAACAGGTTCACCTCTGCTGCGCCATATTTGCGCCATATCCCCTCTACCACCTCTGGGTGGAGCCTCCACTCGCCCACGGGGGGTTTCTGGCGGGAGAGAAAGTCTGCCACCACATTCTGTGGCCCTGGCAGATACATGGCCCTGAGGCTGGAAAAACAAGGGAAAGCCCATACAAGAAGTCTCCGTGCCACCTGCAGCAACTGGGTTGATCTGGTGCCCCCTTGCTGGTTTACATGGTAGACAGCTGACCTGTTGTCGGACCGTACAACAACATGCCGGCCTCTCAAATGTAGTAGGAATTTGCGAAGTGCCAAATATATAGCACGGAGTTCGTGCATATTTATGTGCTCCGCCGCTTCCTGTGCTGTCCAGAGCCCCCTTATCGCTCTGTGCTGCCATATTGCCCCCCAGCCGGAGGGCGAAGCATCGGTCACCACCACCTCGCGACGTGAGGGAATCGAACCCAATGAGATGCCCCTGGCCAGATATGCCCCATCTCTCCATGGCCACAATGCAAGGAGGCATCGGCTGGACACCCTGACTCTCCTGGATCTGTGGGACTTTGGATCTAATTGGAGGCCATTGATCCAAATTTGGAATGGCCGTAAGTACAGGAGGCCCAGTGGCACTACTGATGTTACTGACGTCAACATACCTAACAGCCTGAGAAACAGGCTGTACCTCAACCTCCTGTTCTTCCGGAACCGGAGGAGAAGCGTTTACTCGTCGTGGTGTTGGGAAGGCCAGCATATGGCGGGAGTCCAGAGTTAAACCAATGAACACTACCCTTTGGCTGGGTATGAGACAGCTCTTGGCATGGTTGACGGTAAGGCCCAACCTCGTCACATGATGCAGAAGGGACGCAGTGTCCCGCTCTGCTTGTTCCCTGGTCAGAGCACAAATTAGCCAATCGTCCAGGTATGGGAGGATAAGCATACCCCTGGCTTGCATCGGGGCGAGTGCCACCCGCATGCACCTTGTGAAGACCCGTGGGGCAAGGGAAAGACCAAATGGGAGCACCTTGAACTGGAAGGCCTTGCCTTCGAATGCGAAGCGCAGGTACTGCCTGTGAGGTAGTGCTATTGAGACGTGAAAGTATGCGTCCTTCAAATCGATGGATGTGAACCAACTGTGCCATGTCACGGTTTGGAGCACATCTGCTGTACTCAGCATGTGGAAGGGCAACACCTTCAGAAATGCGTTCAGCCCTCGTAAGTCCAGTATAGGGCGAAACCCACCCTCTTTCTTTGGAATCAGAAAATAAACTGAGTAAAACCCACCTTGCTGTGTCTGCAGCCCCAGCTCTTCGATGGCACCCTTCCCCAGGAGGGTGGATATTTCTTGTCTGAGTGCCTGGGACTTTGTGGGATTGCTGACCGTGGTCAGTCTGATCCCACTGAAAACTGGGGGCCGGCGTCGGAATTGAAGATTGTACCCTTGGGAAAGCGTAGCCACCACCCAAGGGTCTGAAGTGCTGCTTTCCCAGCAGCTGAGTTGCTGCTGGGAGAAGCGTCCGACTGCCGGCCCCGGGGCATCAGGTTTCCCCTCTGGCCCTTTGGGTACCTGGGGGGGCGATACCCTGACCCCCGACCCCTTCTCGCTTGGGGCACCGGCCGCGCTGGAGCCTGCGAGGTCCTCAGGTACGTATCAGGACGAGCTGGAAGCCGAGGGCAACTGGTACCACCACCCTGTGGGGGCCGCTGTCGCAATAAAGGCGTAGGTTCCCGGAAGCTAGCAAACTGCTGCCGAGCCTGGTTCGCCTGGATTCCCCGCTCCAAGGCCTGCTGCACTGCTGGGCCAAACAGCTCCCCCGGAACCACGGGGAGAGTGCGGAGGGCTCTCCGGCCCGGCTCAGAAAGCGGGGATTGGGCCAGCCATACCTGCCGGCGAGTCAGCGTAAGGGTCGACATTAGTCTGCCAAGCTCCCTTGTGATGAGACCGAACACCTGCAGGGATGCATCACTGAGGCTCTGGACGGAAGCATCCACGCCAGCAGCTTGCAGGGACTGGGACAAGGATAGTATCAGGTGGGAAAGAGAGTTTCCGAGACGGCCCATGCGTGCCGCTGTCTCATAAGCCTTGACTAGAAGGTCATCTGTGATGCGACACTGGGGCCTGGGTCAGCGAGCATCAGGCCTCAAGACCTCATTGGGAGACACAATAAGGGTGGCAATAGATGGCTCCACTGCTGGCATCCTACCCAGTCCGTAAGTGTCAGCGTTCTGCATGGAAGCTAAGGCCCTGCCGTCAGTGGTGTGGTGGGAAAGCGATTTCGGGTCTGGCCAGCATTTGTGGAGCTTCTCAATGTATGGCTGGGAGGGCGGAACAGAGAAACCCGCCAGGGGCGGGGCCCACCTAAAAAATGCACTGGATAAGGTGTCCGAAGTCGGGGCCTCATCCAAGCCTAAGCGTGCCAGAGCCATACGGACCACTGGCTTAACTGTCGCTGGAGCAGACTCTGAGCCTGGACCCACTTCCTGACTGCTGGGAACAGGTGTCGGAAGCGTGGGAGGAGGCTACTAGCTCTCCCTGTCCAGGCCGGTCCTCACAGAACTGGCTATAGGAAGCCCTCGTAGACAGGGCATCCTCATCCCATCCTGGTGGGGTAGGTGTCATAGCCTGCGAGCTGTCAGTCAGGGTTGCGGTCACCCTGTCTGGCTGAAGGTTAAGGAGCAGCGCTTTAATCTCAGCAAACTCTGATGTTAGCGTGTCGACCTTAGTTGCCAAACAGTCCACTTTCCTTGCCTTTTTTGTAGGTGGGGCCCCCTCAGGTGGGGCGCGTCTCCGCCCACTCCGTGCATTTGAAGGTACACCCGATAGGGGCAACTGGCCCTCGAGCTGCTCTTCTAGCTCAGCTAATCGAGCTGTCTTCAGCTCCCGTGACATAAAACTACAATTCATGCACTGACTGTCGGACAGCCCCTTCCTCAGGTGTACAACACCGAGGCATGTGGGGCATTCATCATGGCCATCCGTAGCTAGCAGTGGAGCCATGCAGGCACGGCAAACATGCTCTCCTAACGTGGTGCTGCTGATATTTATAATAATTCTTAGTATTCATTTTATACTCTTATATTAAATTAATTAATTAATTAATGTATTTATCTTACTTATATAATGTGTTTACTTAGTTATGCAAATCATTGGTTACACTGGAGTGAAAGCACTCTCTAGTAACAGAGAGAAAAAAATCACATCAATTTGCTTAACAGCAAACTGTCTCAGGAACTAGACACTAGCTTTGAACTAGGACTGTTATCATACAAAAGACAGGGAAGGTATTAACTTCCCCTTTAATAATACAGCAGCCACAAAATAAGTTAACCCATAAGCGAAATCACTTACTGGGGAGCGGTCGCTCTATCTATCAAACAAAGGAGATATCTGCTCTAACGAGTGAAAGCACTCGCTGCTGAGCACTACACACTGTAAGGAAATTAATTAGCCGACAACAGCCCAACGGGGCTCGTTGTCCGACAAAGGCTCGCCGATACTGTAGCGCAAACACTTAGCTCAGTGGCAATAAACAATAAAGAAGACCGAAAACAGACTTCTATCAACAAACATAACTTAAACTCTAACGACGGGAGGATATACTCATCTTGCTATCCTAGATCACCTGTCGTTAGGCTCGCTGAATTTAACCGGCGAAAACACCGGTGTTACAGCATCTAAAGTGTTAGAGCGTAGCCGCGATTAACTAATCGCAGCCCTTGGAGGACGAAACCGTAGCTCCAACCATGCGGTTGCAGGGCTTCCAGCGAAAAGTCAACGGCTTATCTTTTTAATCAACCTGCATTCGCGGATTACCTGCCGCAAGAAGATTTAAGGGACATCTCTGATGATGACGTGGGCTTATATACACTACGTCATCCCAGGTCACATGTGACTTTGTTGATATTAAATACTCGACCTGCGCGTGCGCGAGATGGATAACATCCAGTGTTAAACACTGCCTCTGGCGGTCAGGAAGAACGAAATAGAACAGGATTCTGGGGTTATGTTGGTTGGTGGAGATGAGCTGTGAGAAATACTGGTCCCTGGTTTCCTTTATCTTACCGTTGTATGCTGTCAGTAGGTCTTTGAGCAGCTGGTAATGAACCTGTAATTTACTAGACTTCCACCTGCGTTCAGTTTTTCTACAGGTTCTTTTAAGGCAACAATGTCCTCGTTCATCCACGAGGCTATTTCGGTGGTGGTTTTCTGTTTGGTTATTGATGGAGCAACTACATCCAGGGTAGATAGGCACAACTGATTAAAAGCTAATAACTGGTCGTTTGTATTAGAAAAAATGGACAGATTGTCTCTCTCAGTGTTAAAAAGTGAAGAGAAAGACTGAGCTGTGTCTTTATTGAGAACACGGAACCGTTCCTTCTGCTTTTGAGGTTTTATAGTAGCATGAAGGACCGTGTTAAACAGGATACACATATGGTCAGACACAGCAAGATCTCTGATGGAGAGACTGTCAAGGTTCAAGCCCAGTGTAAACACTAGATCTAGTGTGTGTCCACAGTTGTGGGTTGGACCATGCACATGTTGAACAAAATTGTAGGACTCAGTAATATTTAAAAACTCAGTTGCAGCTTGATCTGAGAGGTTATCAACATGAAAGTTAAAATCCCCAACGATCATAATTTTATCATAGTTGAGAACCACTGAGGCTAAAAGTTCAGAAAATTCAATTAGAAACAGGGTTAGGAGTTGGGGGTCGATAAATGACTATACAGAGTACTGGAGGGACAGAGTTCATTTTAAACATCATTCCCTCAAAACTTGTTAAATTATTGACAGCGATAAGGCTGCAATGGTTCTTAAAAATGACAGCAAGGCCTCCTCCACGGCCCCTTGCCCGAGGGGAGCTGAAGAATTCATAATTTGGAAGCCATAGTTCATTTAACTGGCTGTGATCACCTGGTCTTAACCATGTCTCAGTTAGAAATAAGAAATCAAGGTTCTCCATGCTAATAAAGTCATTTGAAGTAAAGGTTTTATTGGAGACTGACCTCACATTAAGCAAAGCAATATTAGCTTTAACAAGTTCAGGATCTGTAGTTGCAGTGGGAAGCAGCATGCAATATAGCAGGTTCTGATGGTTAATACCACCAGATTTTAACTTTAGGGACCATGGTCTATTAATAGTGGAGATCCTTTGAGGACATATGGGACTTGAGACATATGCTGAATCTGATATTAGTGCAGAATTTTTGGGATATTCAATGTTTAATCTAGGAGTAATCCTAACAGGAGTGTTAGAGGCAGTGTAGGGTGTTATACACTGGTGAGTGGAGTTGGTGGGTGAGATGGATGCCCGTGGAGGACAATAGGGGGCGCTAGCACTAGAAACAGTGGCCTGAAATGATGTCAGAGAAGAAGACTCCTGGGCGTGTGTGTGAGATGTAAACAGTCAATTACGTGGAGAAGACTGTACAGCATGCTGCAGGTTAGCCGCTAGCATTCGGCTACCCAGCCTGTTGGGGTGCACTCCGTCAGTCCTGAAGTGGGAGAAACGATTCCAAAATAAGTTAAAATTGTCGATAAAACCTGTGTTGTGCACTCTGCAGGCGCATTTAAGCCATGTGTAGAGGCTGAGGATCCTGCTGAAGCGCCCTGCTCCATGGTCCAGTGTGGAGATAGGGCCAGAGATGAAAACTGATTTTCCACAAGTACTTAAAAAGTTAAAAAGGTCCTTAAAATCATTTTTTGTCAGTTCAGACTGCTGGCGAGCTGTATCATTAGACCCACATGAACTATCACTCGGTTGATAGAGGACGGGAGTGAACGCAGCAGCCCCGGGAGTTTATCTTGGATGACCGGGACCGTGGCTCCAGGGAAGCAGTGAGTGACTGCGTTGAAGAAGTGGATATTCCTGGTTATGGAGTCCCCAACTATTAAGGTGGTTGGGGGGAAGAGGGGATGGGGTGACCCAGCAGACGAGTGTTGTGGTGAGACGGTGTCTGCAGAGTTAGAGGATGCTTCTGCCGGCTCAGAGCAGGGAAAACTTGCAGAGTGTAACATCACGGCCTCTTTCAGGAGTTTGTGACGGGAGGATGAAGTTATGAGCCGAGATGAACGCCGTCGATTCGGCTTCACAGTGCAGCGGCGAGCCACCAGGGGCGAGGATGCGGTGTCGGCAGGAGCCGGCTGTGTTCTCGGAGGAGGGTCCTGGTCCGGACGAGTCTGAGCCACGGGGGCATCAGCTGGGTGGACTGGAGCATCATCAGACAGGGGTGCGTAGCGGTTGGACAGGCTTAGGCGAGCTGGTGAATCCCCATCCATGTGTACCTTGCGACCGCGGACCACAACCTCAGACCACGACGGATGGTGATGAGGAGTCGAGCAGGAGGAAGGCCGTAGGCAGGTGGAGGAATCCAACATAACAGTTTCCTGGATGGTTGTGTTGAGTGAGGCTATTTGTTTGGACTGGCCCAAGGCCAGGCCATGAAGCTAGACAAAAGGGAATCTTTCTTTCTGAGTTCAGCCAAAAGCCGTTGGATATCCTCCTTAAGGTCAGTTATCTTTTTGTTGGCTTTTTGGAGCAGAATATAGTCTTCTGAGTTATTAGAAGCCATATTTTGGCTACGGATTTTTTCTGAAAGTAATACAATCCAGGCGTCCAATGACTAAGAACGTGTGTCCAGTTAAAAGATGTTGTATCCAGGTGGATTTAAAACAGGATAAAAAGTCAGTTTATGTGGTCTCAGCAATCAGCTGATAGCCGCTCTGGGGCCGATACCGTTAGGTTTGTACTGGTGTAGTCTCTCTCACAGGCCTGTGGTTTCACTCAGGTCGTCGTTGCTCTGATAACTTAAAGTTCAAATGTCCGATAACTAAAAAACTTTTATCCAGTTAGAAGACAGTTAAAATGACCAGAACCTAAAAAGTGTATCGTATTAAAGTGCCATAAAAGTGGATAAATAATCAATATAGGGCAAAGCCTCAGGCAGGTAGGTATTGCTGCTAAGAAAACAAGAAACGTGACTTCCATACACGGTGAGTCTCTTACAGTACTGCCATACATAAAAATGTCAGTGCGGCAGCAGACTAGGGGTAAAGAATTTACAAAGTCAAATCTGATTTGTCAAGTCTTGTGTATCGTCAACTGATCGTTGAATCAGATTTTTTATTTTTTTTGCTCATTGATCCCCCTCTGATTAAAATGTATGCATCTATAGAAAACATCAACATGATTGGCTGAGATTGGGGCTGTGAATCGATTAAAATAGTTAAATAATAGCCATTAATCACACATTTTTACTTGTTCAAAATGTACCTTAAAGGGAGATTTGTCAAGTATTTAATACTCTTATCAACATGGGAGTGGGCCAATATTCTGCTTTATGCAAATGTACATATATATTTATTATTGAAAATCAAATAACACAAAACCTTTTTATTATAAGGTGTTATTTAGTCTTTCTGAGGCTGTTGCCAAGATCTCTGGTGGTCTTGTTAATTTGCATAGTGCAACTTAGTCCATGTGGTGATTTATTCATGCACACTAAGGAGATTTATTGAAAGCATATGAGTTATTTGTATTAACAGTATTATTAATTCTATTTTTTACTACAATTGGCTGATATGTACCCCAGCACAGGCTACAGTATATATCATGATTTATTGGGAGAAACCGAGCAAATCTATGTACAATCAGACATTTAGCACCCCCATATAACCCCAATGGTTATGATCCTTTGTTTCATAACCACATTTTTCCCATCACTGCAACAACTGGACTGTGAGATTGGCAGTCGAATTGGGCTCCTTGGATCGAATCGTTGACTATTCAGCGTCACCCCTACAGCAGACTGTCATAAAACATTTAAATGTTTTTGTTTTTTTGTTTTTTTACAGCAGCAACTTATAAGCCAAGAGGACGAACATAATACTGAAGTAGGCGTGCATAACTCTGCTCTAACAATATAAAAATATTATAATGCTTCGCATAGAGCAATTTTTAGTAAGGTTTGCATAGGCCATGGCCTCGAGGCACACATCTCTATGTCTCATGTCAGTGATCAGGGTCTTGCACTTTTGCACAAGTATGGACAGAGCCTTGCACCCAGTCTGCCTGTGACAGCTCTGGTTATGCTAATGCAAAGGATGTATAGTACATTTGCTTGAGGTTTATGTGAAAGTGCACACAGTTCAGCTGGTTGAACGTGTGTAGAAAAATACTTTAACAGTTTCAGCACATGAAGAGAGAGAGAGAAAGCAAGTAAACTAATAAACTAAAGAAGAAAGAATAGAAAATGAACCATGCAGTGAAAAAAGCTTGTTAATAAAACAAAAGATAGTTCCTTTGTCTGAATAAGGAACAGCTTCTTTGTTAACAGGAAGTAGAGAGCTTGAGAAACCCTTCCAGTTGCAAGTGGCTTGAAAAGTTGTTTATGATGCGCTCATGCTTCCCAACCAACACCACACACACACACATATACACTCACCAGACACTTTATTAGGTACAAGGTGTACCTAATAAAGTGGCCGGTGCTAGTACCGGGTGGTCTTCTGCTGCTATAGCCCATCTGCTTCAAGGTTGGACGTGTTGTGCGTTCAGAGATAGTATTCTGCATACCTTGGTTGTAACGAGTGGTTATTTGAGTTACTGTTGCCTTTCTATCATCTCCGACCACTCTGCCCATTCTCCTCTGACCTCTGACATCAACAAGGCATTTTCGTCCACACAACTGCCGCTCACTGGATATGTTCTCTTGTTCGGACCATTCTCTGTAAACCCTAGAGATGGTCGTGCGTGAAAATCCCAGTAGATCAGCAGTTTTTGAAATACTCAGACCAGCCCGTCTGGCACCAACAACCATGCCACGTTCAAAGTCACTTAAAATCCCCTTTCTTCCCCATTCTGATGCTTGGTTTGAACTTCAGCAAGTCATCTTCACCACGTCTAGATGCCTAAATGCATTGAGTTACTGCCATGTGATTGGCTGATTAGCTATTTGTGTTAACAAGCAATTGAACAGGTGTGCTTAATAAAGTGGCCGGTGAGTGTACAGTACATATTGTTGACTAAGTTTACTAGTAGTTTTGTGAAGGATCAAGGGAACAGGAATTGTGGCTGTGAGGTTAAAAGGTTGAAATGTTTTCACTAGGGATTCTAATTTAGATTTTTTTCCTAACTGATAACCGACCCTCATTTACCGATTATTAACCATTAACTGACAAGCATGCAGCGGTGCTATTTTTAGTGACTAACAATCTGCCCAGCTGCAACTAAAAGCTGATGCACAAACAGGTTAAATCCATCAATTATCACCAGCAGCAGTGTATGAGCACAACAGACAACTGAGTCCCCACTTCACCAGACTAGGAGAGTTACTGTAGCAGTCACGACACTGTATGTATTCTCCCCGTAAGTCTCCACCGTATAAATTAGTTGAGCTGCGAGCTGACTGGCTACTCTGTCAGCGTGGTGTAACGTTAGCGAGTGTTTGACAAACCGTGTGTGACGACGGTGAGTACGAAGTTATCAGTAATATTGTAGCTGTGAACGTAGCAGTAGCAGTGTGTGTACAGTTTATTTGTTGGTGAATAAATGCCACAACTCCTCCAAGCCAATTTCCTGTAATCTGCAACAGTGGCTCAGACTCACTTAAGGTGGGTTGTTAAGGTGGACCAGCTATTCTCCTTTAAGTGACAAGCCGCTATTCCGAGTTTTGCTCAGCTTTTATTTAATTTTGAATATTTCTTCTAACCGATAATAATCTCAATAATCGGTTAAAATACGGTTAAACAGTTAATAATTAACATCCCTATTTTTCACTGAGGAGATAATGGTGTGGGGGAGGCTCACTATGTGTGAGTGTGTTAGTGGGATATGTGCCCACAAATCAGTGACCCCTTAATTTACATGAGCAACATGCATTTCAAACTTAAACTCATGTTTACTTCTGTACCTTACTCTCTCTCTGACTGAATCCCTCAGCCATACAAAGCATGCTGATGTCTATAATCAAAGCTGCCAAGGAAGACAATAATTTAGTTTTTACTGATTCAGAGCAGAGATACTGTTGAATTAGTCATACTGCTGCTTTTCTCTTCCGTGAGCCGCACAGTGAGACGGCTCTTCCTCTTCCCTTTTGAGACAGCTCTTTCTTTTACCACACACATCCACCAAGTCAATCTTTACCTACATCATGCATTCACACGAACACACCAGTCTGCTGGCAAATCTGTACTTTTGACTCCAAATAGGAAAGTTGTGATTTAAATAATGCTGCGTTTGACAAGGATACTATTTTGTGGAAGCACCTCCTACCTGTGAACTGGCTCTTTTTAGTAGTCTCTGTGTTCTTCAACGTGGTCTCAAGAGTCTTGTCGTTGAAGTAACAGATCTCAGTCTCACAGGAGTATACAAATTCACATTCACGCTCCATGCTCAGATACCCAAATATCAAGTCTGTGAAGTATGCTGAAAGATCTTCGTTCATTTTAAACAGTGCGCTGCTAAAAATTTGCTCTCCTGCTGTGCTAGGAGCGTCTGTCGTTGCTTCAGAAGATCGCTGAGGAGCACCAGACGTACCAAGGCTGCGTTCAGAGGTTCCAGTCCTGGCTGCTGTCAAAAACCAAGGAGCTGACTGATCTGATGGAGAGGGAGGATACAGCCGAGAACAAGCTCAAAGCCTTACAAGTGAGACTCACTGAAGCTGAATTAGGAAGCTGCTGCTAGATGTCTTTGTTATTTTCAACAGGCAAAGGGAGAATAAATAGTCTCAGCTGTGTAACATCTAAAAGTACCAACCAAATGAAAAGTGAATATAATTATCCTCATAGTGAATGGTGCCAGAGCAGCAAGACATCAAAAGACCATAAATGGATGGATACAATAAGTGTGGTCTATAGCATTGTGACAGCATGTTGGGACACAAAGGAATGGAGAACATATATAATACTGCAGTACTCCAAATATAAATCCAAATTCTGTTTAATCCTACTGCAACTGCACCGTTAAAGCTCAGTTGATTTTTGTCTTTATTCCAGTTTGATTTTTAGGGCTGTCAAAGTTAACGCAATAACAATGTGTTACCGCAAACTCGTTTTAACGCCACTAATTTCTTTAACGCATTAATGCAACTTGCATCATCATCATCAGATGAAACAAGAAAACCTAAAGAATCCATCGGTACCAACCGGTCATACTAGCTTGTTGTGAAGGAGGTTAAATAACGCTCCAAACTTATGCAAAACTTTGGTGAGGAAAAACTGGCATGGCCAGGGGTCCCTTGACCTCTGACCTCAAGATGTGTGAATGAAAATGGGTTCTATGGGTACCCACGAGTCTCCCCTTTACAGACATGCCCACTTTATGATAATCACATGCAGTTTGGGGCAAGTCATAGTCAAGTCCAACACATTGTAATGTTTCTTCTTCTGCCTCCGTGTCAGGCTCTTGACGATAGTGTGGCTGGCGAGGAGAAGACCCTGCAGCATATTGAGGGTGTGGCGGAGGCGGTGAGGGGTAACACCTCTCCCTCTGGTGCGGAGATGGTGGTGGAAGAGGCCGAGGAGCTGAGGCTGGGCTGGCAGAGGCTGAGGCAGGGCCTGTGTGAGACTGAGGAGGGCCTGCGCTCCAGCCTGGACTCCCACAGTCAGTACATGGCCAGATGCCAGCGGCTGGGAGAGGATATCGGCCACCTCAGGGTGCTGCTGCAGGGGCTAGACCAGGAACTGGAGGAGGGCCGTGAGGCGAGGGACTGCACTGACCGGACCGAGGAGCAGATAGTGGGCCAGTGGAGGAAATACACGGTAGGTTTTCTAAATATATCAGCAGTATTATAAAGTTTAGTGGAAACGTATTGTGTTATATGTATCGATGGCTACTCCTTTGAACCTGTCAAGTATTTCTGGCTTGTAATTTTCATAAAGTTTTGCATCAGGTGAAACTTGAGAATACAAATGCAGCAGACAGAAGGCAAAATTCTCAGTGACAGTTCAGGTGGATGTACTGTATGTATGTATTAAAGATAGAGACTCACACTGAGAATGTGTGTGAATTCTGTTAAACTCATAGACTGTATATAAGAAATGAACGTAGTCACCGTGATGTCACCCATTATTTTGTGAACTGCTGTTTTGAATTCTCAAATTCAGCATTTTGGCTGTCGCCATCTTGGTTTTTGGAACCAGAACTGTTTTTTTTGGTTAGGTTACAACCTGTTCACACATTGGCAAGAAAAAAAGTTTTTTAGGTGTAAAAAGTTACATACAATCCCTTTTAATATCGCTAACAATCTCTTCCAGGGGGAATGCCCCCGGAGCCCACCTCCCCCCCACATGATTTTAGTTTTGCATCTTGTCACCTTTGTCACTGCAGGTGACAAAGGTGTTTGCAGGTTTGAAAATACAAAAATACATTTACTTGACAGTTTTGATACTCAGTGCTACGGACACATTTCTGGTGGTAGCAGAAACATGATTGAGGTTTGATACCCAGCTGTAGGTTTGAATATGTGAGTCTCCACTCCAGCATACCAAATATATTTGTACCCCGTCTGTCCTCCCCCATCCCTTCTCTATTTCTTGCTTTTATCCATTCTTCTCCGCGGTTGCTCACATTCATTTTGTATTTTGATGCCTTCTCTCGATGCCTTTCCTCTTTACATAAACATCATTCCTCCGCCGGTCCCTCTTAGAGGTGATACAATCTACGTGCCCTGACATGATGGCTCTTGACTGGATTCTTTTTCTCCATCACACTATATTTTACAGCCTATCTCACATGCCTGACACACTGTGGAAACAGAATCTTGCTGCCCTGTCAGTGAAGCTGCTTTATCACTTTAGTGGATCCACTGAATGAATGCCTCAGAGAGGTGTGGTAGAGTCACAATCACATTATTATTTCTATCTGGGACATGTGCCAGGTCCATCTATCTCTTTGTCTGACGAGTCACCGCTGGCTGTGGATTGATAAGCAGCATTGTGTAGTAGAACAGTGGGAATGAACGTGACAAGCTTTGCCTCTATAGAATTTAGCTTTCATATGTTGTTATATATGTATATAACATGCTGTTTGCAGCATGCGACAGATAACAGGCAGAATCAGCAGGAGACAATGAGTTGACAGTTCACAGAGAATCTTCCAGGGGTAGAGTTGTGTACCTGTGGAGCTGCTTCTGTCGGGTGTGACTGGAATGCTAAATGATCCGGTGGACTCGTCTGTCTATCTTCTGCTGCAATCTAGTCAGGCTGTCACCTCACTGTGACACAGCCTGTTCTTACTTTTAGCTGAAGACGTGAAATGGATTGTAAACAACTCCAGTTTATCTAAATTGCAAATATGCCATTGTAGCTGAAATATTTCACTCCTGAGAATTTGCATTGAGTGGTAATGGAAATAAATGTCAAACAATTACAGAACATGCTCCAGTAATGGCTCTAACCTTAAAGAAAATACAGCTGTGTGCTCTTATTGAATAAGTGTGTTTAATAATTCATGAGAGCAGTTGCTGGAAATAAGACATTGGAACATTTTTAGCCTCAATAAAAAAAAAAATATGTCACATCTCTGTTGAATGCTGGATATATACTTAAAAGCTGAAGTAGGCAGGTTGGAGCAAATATGATAAAAAAAAAAAAAAAAAGTTATTTTTATAAAACAGTCACTATATCCTGACAGTAGTGCATGAGACAGGTAATCTGAAAAAAATCATGTTCCTCCATGTCCTCCGGTGGTCCTAACAGCATCTACAAGATCTCACAGACTGGAGGAAAACAACCAATCAGAGCGGAGCTGGAGTCTGCCGTCTCTGATCAAACGGTCAAACTAGGCAGCACTGATCAAATAGAAATCAATATTCTGTTACTGTAATGACTATTTCTCTCCTCATGTTCTCAGAATCATCTTGTAGTGTACTGTTTAGCTGTAAAATGAGAAAGTTTGTGACTCGGCAGCCATGTTGAGATCTGTTGAGGAAATACCAAGCACCGCCCACCAGCCGGAGCACACTTTCTCATTTTACAGCTAAACAGTACACTACAAGATGATTCTGAAGAACATCTGAGGAGAGAAATAGGCATTAAAGTAACAGAATATTGATTCATATTTGATCAGCACTGCCTAGTTTGACCGTTTGATCGGAGTTCGTGAGTGATTGACAGCTGCCTCCGTTGAATGAACAGCCAATAGGAACGCTCTCTCTCTCTATAATGACCTGTGATTGGTCAAAGTCTTCCGTCATGGGCTAGATTTTTTAAAGCCTGAAAACAGAGCCATGAGGAGGAGCAGAAGTCTAGTTTTCTCTCAGAACACTTGAATTACAATATGCTGAAAGGTTGTTATGGAGTTTTTGCCCAATGATAAATAAATATACTGCCTACTGCAGTGCAGCCTTAAATGAGTTATGCCATACAGTATATCAGACAATGGCTGTCGGTCCCAGCCAACCTGACAGAGCTCAAGAGGATCTGCAGAGAAAAATAGCCCAGGTGTGCAAACCTTGTCCCTCATACCCAAGAAGACTTGAGGCTGTAACCGCTGCCAGAGGTGCTTCAAATAAGTACTGAGTTAACGGTTTAAATTATGCCAATGTAATATTTCATTTTTTGGTTTTTTTTTTTCAGTTTTTAATATACACATATACACATAAATATGTCTATACCCAAAAACTTTTAACAATTTAAATCAAGCCCCAATAACACACTGAGTCCTTTTTACCTGCAGGGTGTGGCTACGCGTTTTCATAAATACAAGTCTCATCTACACGCTGGGCAACTTTTGTCAATATGGAACATGTTGCACATCGGTTATATTCTCCACAATTCAGTCGTTCAGTTCATTTTTACAGAAACCATGAGCACCAACGTATAATTCATTCAGATTTACCCGCATGGTAAACAAGAGAGACAAAAAGAAAAGTAGTGACACTCTACTTCTGAAACTGTCATAAAGTCTGAATGTATCCATTAGGGCTGGGAAATATAGAATTATGATATGAGACTAGATATCATCTTAGATATTGGATATTGTAATATGGCATAAGTGTTTTCCTGATTTCAAAGACTGCATTACAGTAAAGTGATGTGATTTTCTGAACTGTCTGTTCTATTATTTGTCTTTACCCACTTACATGTAGTCATTATATCCACATTACTGATGACTATTTATCAAAATCTCATTGTCTAAATATTTTGTGAACGCACCAATAGTCAACCCTACAATATCAAAAATATTATGATATTTGATTTTCTCCATGTCACCAAGCTGTGGTGTCCATTCCGTGATTATTTATATTCCTTTAGTCTGCAAGGGTTCACCAATCGAATGAATCAAAACATTTTTTTCATAAAAATGAATGCAAGTTTAGAATATTGTCATGTGAAGTCCATTGCTGCTCACTGTGTGCTAACCGCACTTTAACTGACATAAACAATATTTTCTCTTCTCCCTGCCCTGTGTTTTCAGGTACGCTTGTTTTCGTTACCTTGCTAGCTACAAAATAAAAGCGTCCCCTTTCTCTGTTTAGTTTTCTCCCCTTGTCCTTTTTCGGTATGCTACATAGGCTCGTCGCTGACGGGCAGGTGGGTCTAACAGGATAAAGAGAGGTGTTATGTCGGTATGCCGGTGCTCGGAGCTAGAGCAAATTAATGATCCATAATTACCAACATACTGAGTTAGTTAGAAGGTCATGTAAAATAGTAATGTAATGTCAAATAAAGTGTATATATCCAGCTGTATCAATAGTTTGAAGTTTGGTGTGGGGGTTTTCACATTATTGCAGCTGTGCATTTCAATGGACTCTTCACAGATGTGTCATAGCAGGGTAATTGCAGCTGAGGCTGATAAAAGTCATTATGGCTGCGTTTCATTTGGTGGTGCCAATTAGCAGCCAGCCAGTAATTACACTGTTGGTGCTTTCTCCTTGACACACCTGAAGCAAACTTACTCATTGTTAATTATCTACATCTGTCATTTAGTCCTTCGTGAGTGACATTACTAATGGCTGCAGTTTGTTTACATGGGCCACTTCCAGGGCTTTGGCATTGTGCATGCACATCTAAATGATACAGAGCCATTGTTGCTTTTATTAGTTGCACCTGTGCTGTTCTTGCCATGTCTCGTCAAAGTATCCATCCAAGGTCTGTTGCAAAATACAACAAAAATGGAGGAGCTGCTTAAAGCTGAAAAGAGGCTCCAGATAGCTCACAGAATTCAATTCAATTTATTTTTGTATAGCGTCAAATCACAACAGAAGTTATCTCAAGACGTTTTATATATAGAGCAGGTCTTAGACCGTACACCATAGTTTAGAGACCCAACAGGATCCACCAAGAGCGCTGTAGCCAGGAAAAACTCCCCGATTACTGGGAAGAAACCTGGAGCAGAACCGGGTGCAGGGTGGGCGGCCGTCCTCAGACGGGCTTTCAAGTGGAGCTTCCAGCTGTCTCAGTCCACCATACATCTGGCTAGCTCACCAGCACTGTCCAGCATCTCTCCTCAGTACGTCCATGTATGTTGGTGTGGGACGTCCCTGTGATCGATGCCCGTGCGTTGGTTCCCGCAGCATCAGCATGCTTGCTGGGAGTTCTTGATGTCTTTGGCAGTGACCGAGAAGTCTCATTCTCCAGGCTGCCACTTTGTCACTAAGTGTTGGTAGTCCCACATTAGCATTGGTAGTCCCTCGTACAGACGTAGTTAAGTAATGATGGTAGCAGTTGGTGTCAAGCAGGCACTGGACGCGGTAGCAGATGCAGCCACAATACCGGACACATCCAGATCCAGGTGAAACCCCTCTCCAAGTGTACCCCTGCTCCAGGTATAACCTCGCTCCAGGTGTGACCCCGCTCCAGGTATGACTTCGCTCCAGGTGTGACCCCGCTCCTGGTACGACCTCGCTCCATGTGTGACCCCGCTCCACGGTTACCTGCGGGACAAGGAGGCACAAGGACTCCCGGGAAGGGATGAAGTTAGTAACAACATGGACATGGGCCATGAGTATATACAGAAGGAGAGGGGAGCTCAGTGTGTCATAGGAAGTCCCCCAGCAGTCTAGGCCTATAGCAGCTTAAGTATAAGCGTTATCAAAGAGGAAAGTCTTTAGCCTACTCTTAAATGTAGAGACGGTGTCTGCCTCCCGGACTGAAACTGGGAGCTGGTTCCAGAGAAGAGGAGCTTGATAGCTGAAAGCTCTCGCTCCCATTCTACTTTTGGAGACTCTAGGAACCTCAAGTAACCCTGCATTCTGGGAGCGCAGTGCTCTAGTGGGTTAGTAGGGTACTATGAGCTCTTTAAGATATGATGGGGCCTGACCGTTTAGCGCTTTGTAGGTGAGGCGGACGATTTTAAATTCTATTCTTGGTTTTACGGGGAGCCAGTGCAGAGAAGCTAATACAGGAGTAATACGATCTCTTTTTCTAGTTCTTGTCAGTACACGTGCTGCAGCATTCTGGATCAACTGGAGAGTCTTAAGAGATTTATTGGAGCAGCCTGATAATAAGGAGTTGCAGTAATCTAGTCTAGAGGTAACAAATGCATGGACTAATTTTTCTGCATCATTTTGACACAGGATGTGCCTGATCTTCACAATGTTACGTAGATGAAAGAAGGCAGTCCTTGAGGTTTGTTTTATGTGAGAGTTAAAGGACATATCCTGATCGAAGATAACTCCCAGATTCCTTACGGTGGTGCTGGAGGCCAGGGCAATGCCATCTAGAGTAACTATATCGTTAGATAATTTGTTTCGGAGGCGCTCAGGGCCAAGTACAATAACTTCAGTTTTGTCTGAGTTTAACATCAGGAAATTGCAGGTCATCCAGGTTTTTATGTCCTTAAGGCATGCTTGAAGTTTAGTTAACTGGTTTGTTTCGTCTGGCTTGATCGATAGATATAATTGGGTATCATCTGCATAACAATGAAAGTTTATGGAGTGTTTTCTAATAACATTGCCTAAGGGAAGCATATATAAGGTGAATAGAATTGGTCCAAGTACAGAACCCTGTGGAACTCCGCGACTAACTTTGGTGTGCATGGAGGACTCATCGTTAACATGTACAAACTGAGATCGATCTGATAAATAGGACTTAAACCAACTTAGTGCAGTTCCTTTAATGCCAATTAAATGTTCCAGTCTTTGTAATAGTGATGTCTGTATGGTCAATGGTGTCGAAAGCAGCACTAAGATCTAACAAGACAAGTACAGAGACAAGTCCTTTGTCCGATGCCATTAGAAGGTCATTTGTAATTTTCACTAGTGCTGTCTCATGGTGCACTCTGAATCCTGACTGATAATCCTCCAATAAATGATTGTTCTGTAGAAAGTCACACAGCTGACTGGCAACTGCTTTCTCAAGTATTGAGGAATTATCAATCAATCTGCCAATTACTTTCTGTCTATAACTAAAATAACAAGCCAGAGCCAAGATTACATAATCAGACAGTCTGAAACCCAAAGATATTCAGTTTAGTCTCCTGTAATCCTCACATATGAGAAGCTGGAATCAATACATTCTTGCCATTTTAATTGTAGATTAATTTTCTGTATATAAAATAATATTGTATGTTTTTATAATGCATTATAATCACTGTTCTAATGCATTAAAATTACAGCTGTCAATTGAAAGAATTAACATATGTAATCACGATTAATTGCATGATTGTCCATAGTTAATTGTGATTAATTGTAAATTAATCACACATTTTATAACTGTTCGAAATGAACCTTAAAGGGAGATTTGTCAAGTATTTAATACTCAAATGCAAATATGCTGCTTTATGTAAATGTATGTATATATTTATTATTGTAAATCAATTAACAACACAAAACAATGACAGCTATTGTCCAGAAACCCTCACAGGTACTGCATTTAGAATAAAAGCCCAACAGGCAACAACAGCTGTCAGTGTGTCAGTGTGCTGACTTGACTATGACCTGCCCCAAACTGCATGTGATTATCATAAACGGTCCGTGTATTTGACCCGGACGTTCGGTTCGGTTCGCGACATCCTTTCAGTTTGCCGTTACCCAAACAGCTGTTTATGTGGACCACTCGCACAGGACAAAAACTCTAGAGCGTGAGTTTTACCCAGAAAGTTTTGGCAGCGCACCAGGAATGTTAGCAGAGCTGTAGCGCCCAGTAGCTCATAATAGCAAAGCTAAACTGACAATGATTTGTGTCAAACTGCACGCCGACACTGTTCAACTGAAGTCAGGTTTATATGTGGACACTTGAAACGTTTAATTACGACGGCATCACCCGAATGTCCTCATGATCAGCGGAGCGAAACAAAAGCAGACTGGACGGAGAGTCCGTTCCCCCGCAGCGTTCAGACGGCCTCCCACTACAGATTCACACCGTGACAAAGTAATATCTAATGCTATAAGAGTGTTTATTGCTGCATATACGACCTCACTCCATCATAAACAATACAGAATTATTATTTATTATTATTATTATTTTTTTAATTTATTTTTTCAGTATTTGAGTGCCTTAACTGTTATAGTAAGAATTATGACCAATGAGCCACTGTTGAATAAGATAAGATAAAGACGCGCCCCCTTTATGAGAGCCACACAGGGATCATCTCTCTGGAGCACTGACACAAGCAGTGACAGATTGGAAACTGGAGAGGGACAGCAGCACAATCCCTGTAATGTGTTTTATATTGATTCATTATTTTTAAATAACACAGTGGTACAGAAATCCAACCGTATTCCTCCAAATACTGCACTGTTTGAGTGGAAAAACTAATCTTTCAATGAAGAGCTGATAATCAGGGAATTGAGACATACTGTATGTTATACTGGTTTTTTTTTTTTTTTTTTTGCATAGTTCTGGTTGAGCTTATGTTTCAATTTATGTCCTGCCAGTTGATGGCCTTAGTCTATAATTACATCATATTTATATGAAAATAACAAAACTGTATTTTTTGTTTGCACTAACTACTATAGAAGACTTATTCTTTCAGTTAAGGTTTGACAATGAAGAAGAGTTGATGTTCCTTATGGAAGCCATACTTTTGTTAAGGCAAACATTTGTTAACTCATTTTTGTCAAATAAATGAAAAGCATGTTGAAATCAGAACATGACCTCCTCGCTGTAACATAAATGAACCGAACCGAACCGAACCAAACCGAAAACCGTGATATGAACCCAACCGTGAATTTTGAGAACAGTTCCACCCCTACTGTAAAGGGGAGACTCGTGGGTACCCATAGAACCCGTTTTCATTCACATATCTGGAGGTCAGAGGTCAAGGGAGCCCTTTGAAAATGGACATGCCAGTTTTTCCTCGTCAAAATGTAGCAGTAGTTTGGAGCGTTATTTAATCTTCTTCACGACAAGCTAGTATGTTTTAGTCTGAGTGGTTGGTACCGATGGACTTTCATATGATACCAGTATCTTCACTCTAGCTGTAAAACTGAGCCGCTACAACCTAAACATTGCATTATGCGTTAATGTGTTGAAGAAATTAGTGGTGTTAAAATGAAATTGTGTTAACGGGTTATTATCGCGTTAATTTTGACAGCGTTAAAAAAGACCCAACATATTACACGACATACACATACATACATCTGAAATATAACCTTCTGTGTCTGTATCCCAGATGTTTTTGATTTATGATGATTTTTGATTTATGATACATTCCAAATACTATCTGACCAATTTGTCTTTGCTGTGTTTGATAAATGAGATGTACAGAAGTGAGCACAGTACTCCATTATAGATCATCTAATTACTCTGCAGGAGGGCCACGTTTTCCACACTCCACAAATCAATGCACAATTATGAGAATGAGCTTTTTTTTGCAGCATCAGCATCAGTATTGGACTAAAATAATCCACATGAAAACCCCACATTAGAATCACTCATTTGTAACATGAATGCTGCTGTTCATCCCTGGTGATACACTGGTCTGCGTTGATGTGTTTTCCCGGCTATGATTATAACAGCCTTCAGTTTTAATGGCTCCCTTTTGCTTTGCTTTGATTTGCACAATTAGTGCGTTTACAACCCGCATCCCATATGGGTCAACGGCGAGGAGAGGGATAGTCTATACTTACAGTAATTAATGAGTTAACTGTGGTAATAAACTGAAGCTATTTCACTGCATTGAGCTCAGCTGATCTGGGTACAGCTGAATGTCTGAGTAGAGGAGTGTCCATGAAGTCACATTTGTTCACTCAGAGTCTCTCTGGAGGAAGCAGATGCTGTTTTACACAGTCTGGAAATGAGGATGTCACACTCAAACACTGTCACCACTCTCATTATGCCGATGTGAACGTCTTTCTGTGTGTGTGTGTGTGTGTGTGTGTGCGGGGAAATGGGTGGGGGTGCATGTGATTCTGAATCCCTGTGCTTTGGTTGCGTGCACAGCACACTTCTCCATGTATAGGAAGAACTAGAGGATGCTTGTTGCCTAGCAACTGCCTCTATGCAACCCAGTCCTCCATAGCGTGTGTGTGTGTGTGTGTGTGTGTGTGTGTGTAGGCAAGGAAACAGTTAGACCACAGGCTGAGGTGTTGCAGCAACATCATGAAATCAGTATTTTCCCAGAGTTCTGCTGCAGCAGGCTACGAAATAGTGAAGTAATTCAGTTTGAGTGTGTTTGTGTGTTTGTGCTGTGTGTGCGTGTGTGTGTGTGTTTGCAGCAAGTAATCCACAACGATTTAAGTGGAGGTGTACTTGCTTCAAAATGTATATTTTATAGTGGTATTGCATATAAAGCCTGTACACAACCATATTGGACCCACACAGGTGTTTCCACTTGTGTTGCTGGATTAGATCTCTTTACAGGTTGGTGTGGACATGTTCACACCCTCTTTCACACGTCTTAGTTTTGTTGCACCTGTCAGGGTGGGACCATAGAAACACAATAGGAGTAGAAAGGAGTAGAAGGGTCATTAAACTGTTTACTGTGGTCATTTGAATAGTACAAAAGAAATTGGAGGTTTTTGTTAGTTGTCATGGAGACAACTAGGGGTTGGAAAAAAATTTATCCACCTATGTATTGCGATTGTTTTAATGCTAGAATCGATATATTTGCTTCATTTGAGTCTATGTGGTGGTAGAAGGAAGTTACCGCTTTTATTGTTGTAGTCTGAGTAACATGACGTCATATCTGTTCTGTATCCGTCAACCAAAACAAACTGCAGCGAGCCGCAGCGAGAAAGCACAAGAGGGCGGAGGGCCCGCATGAACACAACCTGCACCCTCCCATGTTAAATCCAGCGTGGTAAACACTACACATCCAGTAAAGGATGGAAACACTTTGGGTTTCACACATTGCAGGAAAAGCAGAGCTAGACATCACGGCTGTTAACTCTGTCACGGTCAAATGGGCCGACGCTACGACTGTAGAGCACCCATATACTGACATTTATGTTAAATGCATTCAATTGGTCCCGATGGAGCTGACCATGGATGGATAAAGAGCTCAGAGATAGCGACAAAGTTAGTGGAAGTATACACATCTGACTACGTCTGGTTTTCAAAATAAGGCGTTAACAAAGGGAACTGTATACCCAACATACAAATATAGAAATAAGATTGATTGGATTATATTTTACCAGAAGTATAAAACATTACATGTCTTTTATAAATTAAAAAGAAAATACCACTAATTTGAGAGGGAAATGCCTTTATTCTCTGATTTTTGGGTTGCTGGAAAAAATTTACTAAATAATTCTTGACAACGAAACTGATATATTTGACTTCAGGACATCTCTGACTACATACATGCTGAAAATCAAACATTTCAATGTATTCATTTAGATATTTTCCAAAGTAAAAGTCCCTAGAAGTGGATGATTCAACTGTTTCCCCATGGGCTAGTGTTAGAAGAGTTAACAAAAATCGCAATAAGTTGTAATATCGAATCGCAATACTTTAAAACCACAATACATCATATCGGCACCCAAGAATCCTGATAGTATTGAATCAGGAGATAGGTGTATCGTCCCAGCCCTAGTGACAACAGAACCCACATCAGTGCGGCTGTAAAGTGTGTGGATGTAGCTCAGCGGGAAGAGAGCTCCCTGGCTGGCTAGTTAGCTAGGTAGCTTCCCAGGCGGAGGGACTGTTTAGACCCGGCGCTGCTGATGGCCACCAACCCGCTGCTCATTTTCAATCATCAGTGAAGCATCAAAGCCTGGCGGAACAAGCCCAAAAGCTAATCAGCCAGCTGTCTGTGAGCTAGCAATAACACAAATGTATTATGCATTGCTCATCATTAGCTAGTTATCTTCCACCATGCTTCAACGTCACACTGCTCACAGAAAATTAACCAGTTGCCAGTTGCAACCTGCTCTATATAAAAAGCATCTCAAGATAACTTCTGTTATGATTTGACGCTATATAAAAATAAATTGAATTGAATTGAATATATGCGGAAGTCAGCCTGCTACAACGGTCGCTATGGCAACGGTATACATAAAAATGGTCTGACCAACCTGCTACGTTGCTTTGAATGGGAATGTCCATTCTACTCCTATTCTATTTCTATGGGCTGGACAGAGTACCCTATATCCATAGTATGGATGCTAATTAAAAAAGAAAAGTCTAACCGATAGCCGACCCTGTGTGTGTACAGTTTATTTGTTGATGAATAAGTGATACAACTCCTCGAGACCCAGGCCAAGTTCCTGTATCTTGCTGGCCACCTGCTGGTTAAAGTGAAGAGAGTTAGTCCTGAAGCTAGCAACAACAACGCACGTCACATATGTCAACAGAAAATGTGACAAACGTTAGTAACGTAACTTTCAAAACCAAACACCGATCAACACCGGTCTCAAACACCGGTCTCCCGGTTCAAAGTTCGGTGTTTCTTGGATGTCTTTGTCGCTTTTTATACTACGTCACTAACTCTTACCTTAGAATTTATATGCAGATGTGTTTACATTGCTGTCAGTACAGGATACATGGCGTACAAAAGACATGCAGAAATCAAGAAAGGGGGCCTTTAGAGGAGGCTTTGGCAGCATAGAGTTAACATTGACACAGCATTGACCATGGATGTGTAAGAAGATGTGAGTTTTATGGGACACCTGTAAAGCACTGTAAAGTATATTCATCGTAACCTTATCATAATAACCCTTCATTAAGGCGTATGCTGCATTTAATTCACATTATATTGACAATAAAAGTAGAGAAACAGTCCAATATTCCAAATCTTTACTGTTATCATTTCTACGTTACTCATCCCATGCCTTTGTGCTGAGCAGCATGACCTGTTTCCATTTGAGTGCTTGACTGGTTATTTGGATGGAAACAGCAACAGATGTGGAACTAACACCGAAATTACCCCCAATTCCCGCCGCTATGCCATTCCTGGACGGACTCGCTCTTTGGCGGCACACTGAGTTCCAGTAGTGCTGCACATTTCATCCATCAACCCACTTTTTGAGAATCTCTGCATGTTTTATGATAGTTGGCCGACATCTGTTATTGAAAATACAGTGGATCGTTTGACTGGGTTTAACACGTCGTAAACCCAGATGTTAGCTCATTAGTTGCCGTTATTTATTTATTTATTGAGTCATTCAAATGAGTCATAAAAGAAAAAGGAGAAGGAGTAAACATGTTCTCATGTGTGTTCTCAGTAATACTGTATGTGTGTGTTTTAATGTGTATAACTCTTAATTACGAAGGATTACATTAAAACATGTGACAGCAGGTGTGTCAGGGTTATTTGTAAGTGAGCAGATGGTGTGTGTGTGTGTGTGCTACCTGATCAGGAAGCTCAGTCCAGGAAGTGTTGATGAGGAGGGAGGAAGCAGAGAGGGTCAATGAGGATCAAACAGCTCCTGCAGTTACCATGCTGACACACACACACACACACTCACACTCACACACACACACACACACACACACACACACACACACACACACACACACACAGTTCATCTGTTCGGTAGTATTTATATGCAAATAAATGATTAATGCTAACTATTTATGCTGAGAAAACAGAGTTATGTTCTTGTTCACAAATCACTGTAGTGTGTGTGTGTTTGGTTTGGCTGTGAAGCTCCTCGTCACTGTGTGTGTATACATTCATGATACAGCACATTGTGTGAATGTGTGTGTAGGCGATTTACCGTGTGTGTACATCTGGCAGGCAGTGCACGACGTTGGCAGCGCTTCCACTCTTACCCACTCAGTCCTTATATGATGTCCCCTACAAAGCGTCTGTCCTTATTTGATGACACGGTGGCGGCGCTGGCCTTTTCTGATGTTGGAGAATGAAGAGGGGGGTCACAAGTGCAGCTGGTCCAAAGCAAAACAATTATTCAACCCACACACACACAAACACACGAGCACACAGGCATGAAGGAGAGAGATGGCTTTATATAGCTTAACTTGATCTAAACCAGCTCATTGTGTGCATGTCTCTGTGTGTTTTCACATGGGTGTTTGTGGAGCTGTGAAGTGGGAGGGGTTATTTTAGATAACCAGATCACAAAGATCTGTTATCACCACGTACAGTAAGAACAGATAACCAAACAACTAACTACCAAGTTACGTCAATACCAACAGAATCGCAAAATATGAAGATTGATGGGGTTTCGCCAAACATATTGTATATAGTTCTCACTCCCAAGCTGTCAAATATGGTAGCTGGGCCGCTGCACGTGCCTTTCTAGTGCATGTGAGCGTGCCCCACTAGCTAGCTCACATGCACTGCTCTGGACTGCTCTCATACGGCGGTTACAGCTGATAACACCATACCAACCGACATCATGGTCGCGGAGGCGTAGCGTCCACCCTCTGGTTCCCCCTCAGATTAACACTGTTAGTGCCGTTAGCCCCGTTAGCTACGAGCTGTCGGCTCAGCCATCGCCATGTTGAGAGCTGTGTGGAGGCAATAGATATCCTAGGAATTTTTAATTTAGCACCTTTAACGCTAAGTTACTTAACGCTACGTGATGTACAGTATGTTATGTAGGTTACATAACATAACATGCTTAACTGACATCGCCTACGTAACATAGCCTACTTATTTTAACCCAAACAAGAGTTTTCCACCCAGGACACCGGTGTTTGTGTTCCGTGTGAAACCAAAAGTCTGCATTGACTTTTTGTTAAGTCAACGTTTAAGATACGTAACGTTGTGTAATGTATGTTACATAACGTACTTAACTTACCTCACATACGTAACGTAGCCTACTTAACTAGGTAACAATTTTAGCTTAACATTTTAGCAAGTTTAGCTTATTTTAACCCAAAAGTCAACATTGACTTATTTTAAGTCAACGTTAAAGTTACGTAATGTTGTGTAATGTTGGCTAACGCTGTGTATCGTTGGATAACGTTGTGTAACATTGTGTAACTTTGTGTAACGCTGTCTAAAGCTGTAACATTGTGTAATGTATGTTACGTAACGTTGTGTAACGTTGGTTACATAGGCTACGTAGCGTAACATACTTAACTTACATAGCCTACTTAAATACGTAACAAACATACTTAATTTGACCCAAACCACGATCTTTTCCGAACCCTAACCAAGTTATCTTCTGTGAATACGGAAGATTATTTTGAAACGACAGCGTATGCATGTAGCGAGCAGAAATTGACTCGTGCAAAACTGACGCTAAAGGGGTAGATAGAGCGTCATAGTTAGAAGTGTAGAGCCACTGACCAAGCTGCCGTATTTGACTAGTTGGGAGTTAAACCTACATGAGAGTTTAGTTTGACAACATTCCTGATTGGATTGACCTTAATAATGCAGGAGAATTGCATGAAGACAGGCCCTGCTACAGTGCCTGCCAATGTAATTTAAGTGCTACGATGGTGGAACAGAGAGGAGAACGATTGCATGAGAAATAAAAGAAACGCTATCACCTTTCCCATTTGCAGACCCAGAGGGAAGGATGGCAGGAGAAGAAAGGAGAAAATGAAAAGAGAGGGGTGGAGAGGTGAGGGAAATAGGCAGAGGAGGGGAAATGGGGACAGATCAATCAGGGCCAAGACAACAGGTCTACTTTCAGAGAGCTCTCCAGAGTCCAGTGCACTATTTTCCATCCTCACGCCAGAGAGAGAGCGGGAGAGAGGAAGGGAAAAGAAATTTGGAGAGACAGGAGAAAGGCAGAGAGCTAAGCGGACGCTTCCTTTCCTTCAATTTCCCTCTTTAAAGTAAATGTATTCCATGTGATGGAACAATATAAAAATTGTCTGTACAACAGACTCAGTCTTCCCCAGGATATATATTATATAACAGCGCAGCATATTAAGAAAAGCAGTGACACTGTTCTCTTTCCTTTCCCATGAGGCCCTTTTTTGCCAGCGGTAAGAAAACAGAGAATCAGCAGACTGTATAAACCACAGGGTCTCCTTCTTTACCTTCACTGCCTACATCTCACATTTACAATATAACCTTTTCTAACATGCATGCTTACTCATGCATAGACACTGCAATTTAATACTCAAGATGCCCTTCAGCTCTCCCTGACCTTTGACCTTTACGGGGACATGTTAACAGGGAGCGATCTATACCCCATCAGGGTGGAGGGTAGTGTTACCTCACACACTAATATGTCACTTATGTAAAGAGCAACAGGAACTGTTCCAGCAGTAAGAAAACTTCACATAGACATTTGTAATAATGCAAATGACTAAACATCCAGCCAGGAACATAACCTTACTCATCAGTATGTCATGCACTTTGTTTAATTTGTCTAGACAAGGATGGCAATTTTTAGCCGCGCTAGCAGCATGGCTCTTGGGATGGCAGTGGTGGTCTGTTGGTCTGTTGGTCGGTTATTCATGTTCCCCTCAGGAGGAATTTTGGTTGACCCTAAACTTTACTCGTGGCAGTCTGTTTAACACCGTGGGCCAATTACAAATACCTACCAAACAGAGGTGTAAAGATGAACCCATTCATGCAAGCAGGCAGTCACTAGTGGGGAACTAGCGGTAGAAGTGTCACATAAACAAAAAGGATTAAAAAGCTACATTCCACAGCAGCACACAAGAGTTTTGGCTACCTTCTTTGGCTAAACGTTAGCAAGTGCTAATAAACTAGCATTGCTAGCTTAAGCTGGGGGCACACCAACCCGACATCAAAGAACTAGTGGTGAAAAAAGCCGCCTGTTGTACAGTATGTATATAGAAATATAAATCAAGGGTGGAACTGTTCTCAAAATCCACGGTTGGGTTCATATCACGGTTTTGGGTTCGGTTCGGTTCATTTATGTCACAGCGAGGAGGTCATGTTCTGATTTCAACATGCTTTTCATTTATTTGGCAAAAATGAGTTAACAAATGTTTGCCTTAACAAAAGTATGGCTTCCATAAGGAACATCAACTCTTCTTCATTGTCAAACCTTAACTGAAAGAATAAGTCTTCTACAGTAGTTAGTGCAAACAAAAAATGCAGCTTTGTTATTTCATATAAATATGATGTAATTATAGACTAAGGCCATCAACATATTGAAGCATAAGCTCAACCAGAACTATACTAAAAAAAAA
>CAKAOH010039530.1:0-88136 GCA_916701665.1 Sebastiscus tertius
CTCACTGTGTGTGTATTTATAACATTTTGGAGAAAACAGGAGAAGGGAGCACCAAAAAAAAATACCACATCACGGCTGTATTAAAAGAGTACAGATGATTCTTTTTACAAGTGCTGTATGGTTGTAGTTTTGTCCAAGTTGGAAATACACCACAACTAACTAACATGTTCACATTCAGGTGTTTTATTGTCAAAAAACTGGAACAAAAATGAATGATTGATTGCAATTTGTAATAGTAATGTAATGTAAAAGAGCTTTCCAGGGCTAATTAAGTTATAAAAAATATATATTTATGCATTTTAAACTTGAAGCTGCGATTCACTTATGTTTTGTTTCACAAATAAACCTATTGCTGTTCACTCACTGCTCTGACCGGCCATGTGGGCAACTCACAACATCACAACTCAGACAATTTGCATTGCATTGAAAATAAAAAAAATAACTACAATTACAGCCTCGTGGTTGTATGCCTCCGCCAACCAGTCAAGTTAGACACGTGTGTGTGAAATTGTCATAATTAGCATATGAATTCTTGAGTTATGGTCAAAAACGTGTTTTCTGAGGTCTCAGTGACCTTAACCTTTGATCAGTTCATCCTCGAGTCCAAGTGGACGTTTGTGCCAAATTGGAAGAAATTTGCTCAAGACGTTCCTGAGATATCCCGTTCATGAGAATGAGGATGGATGTGAAGTCACAGTGAACTTTGACCATGAAGATCCAACCAGTTCTTCCTCGAGTCCAGGTGGACGTTTTGCCAAATTTGAAGGAATTTGATATCAAGGCATTCCCGAAATATCACGAGAATGAGACAGACGTGAGGTCACAGTGACCTTAGACCACCAAACTCTAATCAGTTCATCCTTGAGTCCAGGTGGACATTTGAGCAAAATTTGAAGAAATTCCCTCTCGACATTCCTGAGATGTTGCATTCACGAGAATGGGACGTACGTATGTACGGACACCCAAAAACATAATGCCTCCAGCCACAGCTGTCGCCAGCGTGGAGGCATCAGAAATTATAATGTGACAGTTCCTGATAAGAACGTTTGTATAAATCATAATGTTTGGTAAAAAAAAAAAAAACAGGAAAGATGTTGCATGCAAAAACGTGTGAAATTCAATTGGGCATTTCTTTGTGCACACAATACAAGCACTTAGAGGCATAGAGAACACACAAAGAGGCTGCAGGATTAGCAGCTACTCAGGTTACAAAGCCTTTCAAGCTTAATTTACACTTTTGAATAGCTTCCCTCCTTTTTTTCCACGAGTTTCTACTGATCTGTTTGGGACACCGACTTCTACACCATTTTTGTGTAAATAGTTTCCCATCTCAGTTTTGGATGACGTCGTTCTTCCCACCTGAACAAACTACAGCGGTAAACACTGCGGACTTCACAGACTTCAAACGTGCTTGATGTGAATGCACCTTCAGACTGAGCACAAGATAAATTACAATGAGTGTTTTTTTGCAGTGCAGTCAGGGCAGGTCCAGGAGGCTTTATCCTTTTCATCTCCCTCACCACCAATCACAGACTCCCCTTTACAAGACCCCCGCTCGCTTGTCAATCACTCCCCTCGGGCGATAGGTTGGAGTCAGACAAAAGAGGGAGGAGAGCGAGAGAAAGGGAGAGAGGGTGAAACAGGAGGGGTGGGGGGGTGGACGTGAAAGTGGTTGATAAACACAGGGATGGGATGTTAGAGAGAGCGGAGCATGTAGAGTAATCGCTGAGAGTGGATCCACTGTCTTGAAGAGAGATGAATGAATGGGGTCAGGGACGCCCCTGAGAATAAAGAGAGAGAAAGAGAAGGCTTGATAGAGTGAGAGAAAGAAAGGGGGATAGCAGAAGGTAGGATGGAGTAAATGCATGAGGTGGAAATAGACTGAGGGCGACAGCAGCGAGGAAATAAATAACGGAGAGAAATGGAGAGGAAACATGGAAATGAGGAGAAGGCGAGAGTTGGCCGGATGGTGGGTGAGAGATCATGAGATGCAGTTTAACTGGGTGGAAGACCAGAAAGGGAGAGGAAGAGATTAAAAGAGGAGGGGAACGAGTTAGGGCTGCACAATTAATCGAATATGAATCACAATCACAATTTTTGCTTCCCACAATTGAATGAACATGATCCACTGTGATATTGATGTTTAAAATGCTCCGCTCATAGAAAACTCCAATGCATTTGCTTCCTAAACTAACAGCCAGCCACCAGACAGTGATAGAGATGTTTTGGCTTCACTTTTGGGGAGCCGTCACGCCGATGTGTGCAGTGGCAGCCTGTGAGAAATGTTCCTGAATGTTACGGGGCAGACTGTCCTCACTGCGTCAGGGGTCTGCGGCGATGACAGCAACCCACCCGAGACGTCTTGAAACACGGAGCCCATCTTGTTCACCATGCTTTGTGGGTGTGACTTTGTTTGCTGTCCATTCATATTAGGGGTGTAAGAAAATATCAAAAATATCAAGTATCGCAATATTTAGTTTTTAGTGACACTATATCGCTTCTCAAAAACACTAGCAGTAACAGTAATAGTTAAAATGCAAAGATGAACTCAGTCATTACTTTATTACCTCCACCAAGGCCGAAGGAAGGAAGTGATGTTTTCACCGGCGTTGGTTTGTTAGTTTGTTGGTTTGTCCGTTTGGAGGATTACTCCAAAAGCCCGGGTTGGATTTGAATACATTTTTTGTAGAGGTAGGGTGTGACATAATGAACAATTTCAGGAATTTTTGTAAGCAACTGTAGAATCTGCATTTTTTCACATTAAACTCTGTGATATTAAGGTTGAGTTTGACCAAAAAGCAAAAAGCGCAAGGTAAACGGAGAGGGGGGCGGAGGTCTGCGCTCTCCGAGTGCCATTCTAGTTTAATTTGCAAAGAGATGCGCTCTCTCAAAGCAGTACTATGATGTTGGGTGTTGCAGGGACTGTGACAGTGATTGCAAATGCAATCGTTTCAAAATGTTAACCACGTGGCATCGTGTGTTTCTGCCAGCGTCATAAGAGGTCGATATGAAGTGTATTTATGAAACTTATTTTTGGTTCAGAAACATCAACGTTCAATGTATCTGTGGTTTTGCAGAAACGTACAATGCCAACATTTTTTCTGCTGACTGGGTTGAAAACTTGACGGCCAAAGTAATTCTTACCATTTTGCTACAACAGCTGGTAACGTGCCATGTGCATCTGACATGTTAACGACATCTCATCAAGGAGCTTTGCATTCATACCTGCTGTTAATAGAGTCAATAATCAGATCTCAATAAGCTAATTTGGTAGCGGAGCTGGCAGACTTGTCAACAAACACGCTGCGTCCCAGATTAAACGATGCTGCTATCTGGCCTGTAGCTTTTTCATGAGGTAGCAGGAAGAGGTGAAGTTACGTGCTTGCATTAACATTTGTTTTTTCCTTATCCAGAAAAGATAAACAGATACCACGTTAATACCAGATCTAAATGACGTCTGTGAAGGAGAAAGTGTCTTTTTCAGCAGAGCTGTGTGACAAGTATTTCAGAACTGTGTTTTCTTGCCTACTGTACATGAGTATATATGTATTATTGTGTGTGTTTGTGAACCACAGACACACAAACACAAGATAAAAGAAATAATAACGATACAGTAATTGTGAAACATTCATATCCTGCGATCTCAATGAGCAGTCAACAGGCAGCAGATTTATCTCCACTCTCTATGCGAGAAGATTCAGCCGGGTGAGACGTCAGCGACATCTAGGCGTCTGACATATTCGTGTGAACAGATTTAACACACAGCTCAAGATCACACGCTGCTCATATCTCGCCGGCGTGGAAGCTCAGACGCTCTATTTTGAGCTGTTTTCATCCTCCACAAGCCAAAGAGTTTATTGACTCAGCAGGAAAAGCTCAGAGAGAGAAAGAGGAGGACGCTGGAAAGGTTGGAGGAGTCAGGCAGGTGGTGAACCGCTGCTGTTTTGGCTGGCCCACACATTTTATATAATAAATGCAGCCTATGACTTGTAATTTACGTCTTGAGCCATCCTAACTTGGACTAATTATTTTCAGCTACAGATTAATACACATTTGGTGCACTGTTTGAGTTTGTGAGTTGGTTGCAGGGGGATTGAGACTGACTCATGGGAATGGTTGAAAATCGCAATATCATGATTCTAATAAAGAAAAAAATACTCTGCTTTGAGTACTAATTTGTATCTGATATGGTTTTTCCACAAATGTTAAATTACCTTATTAAAATTAGGATGACATCCATTCCTTCTCTCTCATTAAAAAAATTCAGAATCTATGAATATGCAAATATTTTTTTCCATTTCAAAGTGTTACTGCTGGGCACAAGATGTCTCCTACTTCACTGAAAAATAAATTGTCAGTGCATTGGACTTGAAGGTTTCAAGTTTCCACATAACGCTTCTAGAGATGACACAATACCAGAAATGTAGTAGTCAAAACCAATACCAGTGAAATTCCACGATTCTCGATACCAATTTGATAAAAAACAAAAGTAAAACAACAATAAATCCCATGTACTTCAACATCCACTCCTTTATTACCATTTGCATACTGTTTTTTGTTAGGAATTAAACAGGTCAAGATTACATTTGAACACATGATGATAACGTTAGAATTTACCTTCGCCTAATACTCATTTTTACTAAATAGAGCCTGAATGCATCATAATGTCAATGACACCTCCTGTGTTGAAATCGGCAGGACAGGATCTAGTTAACGTTAGCTGTCAGCAGCTGGTAAGCAGCACAGTCCTGAACAGAGTTAGCAGTTAACGTTAAGCTCTCGTCCTGCCGATTTCAACACAGATTTGTTGTTTGCAATGTCGCATTATCAGGGAAAAATAGGGTGCATCCTCTGGACGCGTTAATAGTGAAGGTACTGTGTCCAACACACATTTTCTATCATCCCCAGGACTAAGTTGTTAGTCTCGAGCCCTGACAGTAACTACAGCACTGTAGAAAAATGATACCGTCACGGTTTCAGAATTTTGGCATCGACTTGATACCGAAGTATCGGTTCTCGTGACATCCCTGCACGCTTCTGTAAATTGCATATTGGACCATGATTGCCTTCCAAACTATGTCACCATAAACTGAGATTCAAGTTGAGCACCTTTCCCATTTTCTAGGGTCAAACTCATCATCATCATTCTGCACAGTGAAGCTCAACAATAAGCAAAACACATTTTTGAATGGAAGGGGACTGTAGGATCTCTATGATGCTGCATCATTAATGTCTATTCAAGAATATGCCAAATTCTCAAAAAGCAATGTACAGTGTTAATGTGCTCCTTTAATCTGCATGTATTTCAGAGTGCTAAGAGGGAGTTGTTTGGTGTACTGATGCACTGGAGCATGGGCAGGGCTGCATGACACTCATACCTCCACCATGTTCTAATAGTCATTTCTAAAATTTCTGCAAACAAGCACACGTGTGGATTCAGCGGAAACAGCACTGCACTTAAATGGTTTAGTACGAAGATGAGAGCGAGACTGAAGGCAAGCTGCCGATATCACCGTGGCTGCTAGCGTGGAATAATCTCTCAACAGCAGAGACTCAGCATTCTGCTGGATTCAACATGTGGAGTATTTTGTGAACCGTGCCCCTTCAATTAATTTCCAAAACAGTTGCAAATGCGCCTGTCAAGTGCAGCAGCGGTGTAAGTGACAGGCAGGAGATTGGTGGGGGTTTGGTCATGACAGAGGTGGAGGAGGGGAGGGTGAGTTGTAGAAGCAGGGCCTGTGTTATACAATAATTGAATAAATTGAGAATTGAATTAAATTAAATCGTATAAATTAGGATTCTGGGTATACCTAATTGCTGTGAACTGCGGTTGCTTGCCCAAGGCTATGGCTCGTGGTTGAGATGGGGGGCTGGGTGGAGGAGAGGCAGTGGCAGTGACGCTCTGCCCTTGGGAGGAATTATTCTAAAATGTTGTGTTCTTTTATAGACATCAAGAGGGCAAAGTAACAGCTTGTCATCCATTCATTATAGTCTACAAGAGGGTTAAAGGAAAAATCCACTTAAAAAATGCCTTTTCTGTTGTTTGGTGCATTTACACAGAAAACATGATGTTGCTTGAAAACTATTATTTCTGCAGCTACAATGGAGTTTGGTAAAAGAAAAAGATTACTGATCCAATTCTAGATGCCACTTTGCACTGATGTTTAACAATCATATAGGAGGAAATCCATCATAAAACCAATTTCTGCACCCTCAGTAACAGAATATAGACCAGAATTCAATGCAGCCACAAGGACAGGTTTTATCTTGAACAAGGGACCGAGCCTGAAACACAATTCTCACCTATTTCTTAAAGGACGGGTTCATTATTCTTTTTTCTTTTGGAGGTTTTTATATTATTCTGTAGTTTCCCAATGGTGTTCCTTATGTATTCAAATCAGAACATTCAAATTTTGGTCAATGTACATATGCTTTAGCGTCTACATTTCCCACGTGACCTGACGTAGGTTTCAGCACAATGACGCTGCCACATATACAGTATATATAAATATATACATCCTTATGGCCAGTGTATTAATATTAGTAGTAACTTAAATAGCGGTCGGCATGCTTCAAGTTTGGAGAAGCATGCTGGGGGCCTGCCGACCGTCATCTGCTGTCGGTAATACATTGACTATGGATAAGTACCTCATTCAACCCCACTTCAAAACACCCGAACCATCTCTTTAAGGTCAAAGTCCGTCAGTATTCAGTCATTAGGATGGGATATTGATCTCATTTGCAACTCTTTGTCAATGTCTTATTTTTTTTTACAATTTGGCCAAAGCAGCTCAAAGTAAAAAGTCTAAAATGTGTCCACTGAAGTGTATGTATGTGTGTGTGTGTGTGTGTGTGTGTGTGTGTGTGTGTGTGTGTCCGGGTCTTTGGGACATCAGTTAACTGGGTCCCTCCCTCCCACAGCGGAGATGGTCAGATTTAATCTGATAAACTCTCGATGCAACAGCTGTCACCCAGACCCGGCCTGTCTATGACCCAATCTCTCCCCCTCTTCCTCTCCATCTCCGCTTAATGCCTCTCTCTCAGCCTCTATATCTCTTCTCTGTATCCGGGCCTCTGTCAGTATGTCAGTGTGTGCATGCGAGTGTACTTAGGGAAACACACACATACCCCCAGGCGTGCACACATACACACACACACGTACTGTCCGTTATCCATCTCAGTCCCTAATTCAGCAGATGAGGATCTGGTTCGATAAAGCTTTGTTTTTAACAAACAAAAACAAACACACTGACCTGATGTACTGTTAAGATGTTTTAGCAGATGTTCTGATACAGATTGAATTACTATGAGTGGGCAGTATGGGCATGCAGTGTTCGGCTGAAAGACACTTGAGCAGCTGATGAACACAACATTCAGTTCTTGTGGAGATCTAACCTTTGACCTTTTCATCATGGCAGCGTGTCACTAGGTCAACCTGCCTCCCCATTCTCTCCCTTTGAGCGTTACTTATCTCTGCTGTTGGATTATAGTGGAAATCTATGGCTGTTATAAAATGGGTGAGGAGCTTTTGTTCTGCTACAGCCAGAAAGACAGAAATCTCAGCACCATTAGGTCACTGGTATAGATAAACAAACCTCCCCATCTATGTATCTGGGATGTTTTTTCGGCCTACAAGAGACCAAGATGCAAAGCAGGAGAGCAAAAAACTGCAGTTCGAGTCAATCCCCATTGACACCAGCGGTCACAGGGTTAACGTTAGCCAGCTACGCAGAGTAGCATATAGCCTGTTCTCTTCCATGATATAGTCTAGCTTCTTAGCCTAGCTTGTTAGCCTTAGCTAACTTGGTAGCTTCGAGCTAGGTGGGCGTGTTTCAGCAACCAGGCTTAATTTGGCCTGCCTCAGCTCCGTCCACGCTCCACCATACTTGCCAACCTTGACACATTAAAAATAGGGAAGATTTAAAAACCAAAGCAAGGGGTCTGAGTTTCAGAGACTATTTCCTGCATTCTGGTGACTTTATTAGAAAGAAAATAACAAAACACGTTATTTCTAATGGCTTGCGCCAAGCCACATCGGCTTTTTGCTACGTCGAGCAAAGCCCAACTTGGGCGCTGCACGCTGTGATGTGCACTGAACACAGCAGTGAGCGTGTTTAGCTGTGTTGTGCTGTGTGGAAACAGTAGAGCTTATAGACGCTGTACAGTGCCAGAAACAGGTTAAGATAACAAAAAGGAGAAAAAAAAGTGTGAAAATTTGCCATAAATCGGGAGAAATACGGGAAACTAGGAGAGGGCAATGAAAAAGGGGAGTCTCCTGGGAAAATCGGGAGGGTTGGCAAGTATGTGCTCCACCCCTTTGCCCATTTTTGTCTGGGAGCCAGTCATCACTGCCAAGATGGCACCATCCTGGTTGAGTTTAATTTTTGCTCCTCAGAAACCTATGGGTGACGTCACTGAGACTATGTCCATATTTTACACAGTCTATGCAAGAGACAAGTTTTGCAGTAGTAAAAAAACCTGCATTCCCGAATTGAATTGATGGATGTTGTGTTTTGTTACGTTTTGTGAGCCTCGGGATCACAAAGCTTGTTCTAGCTGTGAAGGTCCTCAGGATACAACATGTGCACCCAGCATGAGCCGTCATCACACCGTGCTGTAACACTGCAAGTCTGTTGCCGAGACAGATCAAGTGAGTGGACCTCGCATCTAGAATATTTACCGCATGTATGTATCCCCAAGGCCAACAAAGAACCTCCATGCTCAAATATCAAGTACAGCTTGCTGTGAGGCATGAAATACACTGCATATACTGCATACAGAGGCTGACAAATCTCTACTATCAGCGGTCGTATAGTCTGTAGTGGGTAAAATGTGATTCAATGACTGAATGAATGTCTTTTCATGTGCATCTCAAGACGGAAAAATTAACTTCACCCCCAAAATGACCGTTTCTATATCAATTACTCGCCTTGTGTTAACTTCAATTTGTGAAGAAAACTGAGTACTGTTTATGTGGAAGTAATTTAAATAGTAATAGATTTAGCAATGTGTTTTGGAAGTATTGAGCATACGACTGGATAAATGAGACTTGGATTATAATGCACAAGTTGTGTGAGAGTTTGTAAACGGATGTTTTGATATAGCTTTGCTGTTATTAAATGCAGCCCCCATTTAATTCAATTCAGGACTTTTTTCTGCCTTTGGATTCTTCTTTCACCCTGGAGGTGGGGCTGGGTAATATATCGATATTATATCAATATCGTGATATGAGACTAGATATTGTCTTAGATATTGCATATCGTAACATCATATGCAGGGTTGATTATTGGTGCTTTTACAAAATATTTACACAATGAGATTTCTTATAAATCATAATTGGTAATGGGATATAATGACTAAGTGTGTAAAGGCAAACAATAGAACAGCTAGAACAGTCTGGTGAGTTCAGAAAATTACATCACTGTACTGTAATGCAGCCTTGAAAACCCGGAAAAGACAACACTTATGCCATAGTACACTATCGTTGCAATATCAATATCGAGGTATTTAGTAAAAATGTGTTGTGATATTTGATTTTCTCTATATTGCCCAGCCCTATGTGGAGGCATGTGAGGAAAACAAAGTTTACTTCAAGAATTCAAGGTAAAACAAGGTGAGAAATTGATATAGAAATGATCATTTTGGGGGTGAAGTACTCCTTTTCCATTTATTGTTTACTCTACTGAAAGAAACACACAGTCTGTACCTTAAATACTGTTTTGCAGTCTGGATAGCAACTTTGTTTATTTCAACTGAGCTTAGATACAGAAGCTCCTGAAGCTCCTGAACACAACAACAGACCTCTCTTTTCCACACCGAGCAGGTGCTTTGGTGAAGCCGGGCATATGGAAACATAAAAGTTAAAAGCATTCAGGGAAATACTGGAAAATCAATACCTGAGTCAAAGTAGACGAGGCAGTTGGAGGGAAAGTCTGAGACAACAATAAAATATTAAGCGGCTACCAACATTTTCATTTCCATTACACTGCTCTAGCATTGATATAACTTCCCGTATTGGCTCTGAAATAACATTTAACCTGGAAGTGCAGGTCACTAAGCTATGAAACTGCATTTAGCCTAATTTTGCTTGAGTTCACTGTGATGCTGCAAAATCTGTCAGTGTCCCAACTCATCATCAAGCTGTCTATTCAAGCCCTTTTATTATGCTGTATCTCTAAAAATGCACATCCAAGCCCCCCTGCCAGCACACACACACACACACACACACACACACACACACACACACACACACACACACACACACACACACACACACACACACACACACACTCGCTTTAAACATGCAAGCTGGCACGCACATATGCTAATACACTTGTTTTTTCCATCTCTTTTGACATCACACACACACGAACACACTCCTATCAAACTGCATATCCAGCATTAGTGATTGGGACGGAGCAGCAGGGAGTCGAGGGGTGTGTGCGAGTGTGTAATGAGCCCCCATCGAGCTGAAAGCTCTCCACAGTTTGGGTTTATGAGTGTGTGTGTGTGAAGGGATGAGGCTTCTGAAACTGGCCTGAAAATGTGAGATTACAGTGCATATACCCACTTTACTCAGTCCAACGCAAACTTTAAGATGAAGCCACATCCCATTTCAATTAAAACTTACAAGACACCAGAACAATGGGCAAACTGGGAAAAGAAACGAACATGGGGCAACACATTATAAGATGCAGCTTGTCAAGTGTGTACCATGTGCTAGCTGAAATGACAGATGGTAATTAAGTTTAAAAATACAAAGCAGAGAGAAAATCAAAGGATGGGGTGAGCAAGAAAGCAAAACTAACTTTGGTCTGTATTTCATTGTGATTGTTGTAGCAGCTATAAGTCAGTAACAGTCAGGTAGCAGCACACTGGTGAGAGACAATGCAGAAATATCATTGGCCAGAGAGACACAATGCAAATACCGAGCAACAGGAAGGAACAGCAGTGGCCGACCTTCTCACAGCAGGGTGGGGACAAGATCCTGCCAACTGTTGTCTGACGATTTCAACCTGACTCGAATAAGTTCTGTCTGTTAATGGACGTCTGCTCTTTCACACTAATGGTAAGTGTCCACAGGGGCGCTTCCCAGCATTGGACGCTTGATGGGCTGCATGGGACCTGATTGGACGAACGCTTTCACTTGTGGGCTGCTGCTCCCGGATTTCAAACCGGACCAACATGGTGGCTCATTTGTAAACTTTTTTGCTCTTATATTATGAAAAACATTCGCTCTTCCGATCTTTCTGAAAACATTTGAGGCGAGAAATAAGTACGGCTGCCCCCTCTTGGACGATTACTCAATCAGTCGTTTTGGTCTTAGTCAACTAAGATTTCTTTAGTTGATGTGCTGAGTTTTCATCCTGAATGACTTATTTCCAAGAAACTTATGAGCACATCTCTGGTAAACACAAGATTTAAATTGGTGCTTTTGTGTGATTCTTTGCAGAGAAACTCAGTTACAGATCTGTCAATTAAATCTAAGAATCAATTAGTCAACAAAATCATATGAGTGTTAGTCAATTAAGAATTTCTTTGGCCGAGGACAGCCCTAGAAATAAGACATACAAGTTTCTGAATCTGTCTGAATTTCGGATAGTTAGTTTAAAAGTTTTTTGGGAGTTTCCAGAGGCGGCGAGTCAAGCTGGACATCCCTGATTTGCTTAAAGTAGCTTAGCCCTCAACTTTATGCAAATGAGGAGCAGCCAACGTGACAGTCCGTCTCTTGAAGTGCATCGCTGTGCTACCAGAATGTATTGCATGAAATGGGAAGCATGGAAATGACGGATCCTGTGGACACGTACGATAACTCTCTCTAATGCCTGCTCAGTTCCCAACGTCAAAGGGAACATCAACACATTGTTAAAAAACAGGAATTACTGTATATAAAACAGAGAAAAGCAGCAAATCCTCAATTGGAAAGCAGGAACGAGCGACTGCTCATTTCTGCTTTATAAATCATTGTGTCAAAATGACAATTAATATTCTGACAAAAATGTTTCAGCACTAACAGACACTGATATTAATTACACACATAAAATCATGGCCCATTTCCTCTTCCTGTCTTAATACCACACACACACACACACACACACACACACACACACACACACACACACACACACACACACACACACACACACACACACACACACACACACACACCTCACCTTTCTATATTAGCCTCTATTACAGCCCTGCTCATTTCGTTAAATATTTAACCACCAGGACATAATTTCCTCTTCGGGACTGCGGCGCAGGAATGTGATTACACCTACCACAGATCATACACATCCATTTACACAGAGGACAGAGCAGGAGCTCTGTGTGAATCCAACTGTAAGCACACATTCATCCGCTCATAACGAACAATGAGTCACACACCTCTTTACTGTAGGAAGTCAACACACACACACACACACACACACACACACAGATCCTATACATCCTCCTAGTTTCTGCAGCTAATTATAGGACAGCTGACTGCTGGCTATACATGCATGTGACCCATATAGAAAGATTAGCATTAAGATCATTTCAGTCATCAGTTTGATCTATATAAAATCTATAGTAGAATTTTCTGTTTCTATTTTAACTGTGGTGGTTTGCCACTCATTAGCTGCCAGTATGTCTTTCCAGGATCTACTTCAGTCAGTTTTCTTTGGTTTTTCGGTCAGAGAAATCTGCCGTTTATTGATTTCTGTACCCAATCTTCCACGTTGTTGTTGTTGTTGGCCTGAAACACCAAACCCATCTCAAAGACGGCAGCAACAAAGGCCAAATGATCAAATACTTTGCACCTCCTCACGTTGCCTCCAATCATCTTTCTTGAACACAAGGCAAAGACTGCAGCCGATGCCCAACGTGCACACAAAAACCTGAAGAACAAACGCGATGAAAAGAAAAACAAAAGCAACTGACTTTTTTATATTATATTTTTTTGGCATTTTTTACCTTTATTTGACAGCGCAGAGTCAGATACTGGAAACGGGAGGAGAGAGAGGGTTATATGACATGTAACAAAGGTCACAAGGCTGGATTCTAACCCGGGACATTGTAGTAATGTGCAGCGCTCCTAGCCTTACACTTTAACACTACTGTGAATCAGTTTAAAGGTGCTAAATGTGAGATTTAAAAAGAAAAGTGGACTCCCTTCACACAATTGGAAGATCTCGATTTTGCAGGTGACTTGGCACTGATCTCAGGAACACACACACAAATGCAACAGAAGACAAACAAATTACATGAACACAACAAACAGCTAGGCCTCATGATCAACATTGGAAAGACCAAGGACATGAGGATCAACACTAAATCCCACAAAGCAATAAATATCAAGGAGTAACCACTGGAAAATGTGGCAGAGTTTGTCTACCTGGGAAGCAACATCAGCACAGACGGAGGAGCAGATAAGGATGTGGAGCTACGCATCAGCAAAGCAAGACATGCCTTCAGAACACTCAGACCTGTATGGCTCTCTTCACAGGCTCTCCAAAAACACAAAAATATGGTTGCCCAGAAAAACGGCGCCATTGGTCAGGAGGACATTGTCAGCTGTAACTGCTGGATAAGCACAGTGCAGAGCGGCGGCCGTGATCTAGCCAGTGGGTCATGCTCACATGCACAAACATGCACTGAAGGGAACACGCTGTCGGCCCGGCTATGTTAACAAAGCGCAGAGAAGCTCTGATTACAACACATACAGTGACTTCATTCTCTGATCAGGTAGAATTTACTCCTCTATATCTTTACATAACAAAGAGTTTGATGCTATATTAATGCTCTGGATATCGTATAGAGAACCTTTAAACAATCGTGTTATATGATCAGAGTGCAAAGTGAGAATATGTCTGATAAAAAGTTGCAACTGGCGCTGTCAAGTTTTGCTTTGCCTTGTTTTCCGCTTGTGTGTAAGTAAAGGAAAGAAGGAAAAGAGGGGTTTAATCCAAAAGGTTAGGAGAAATCACCTGACCAGCCAGTCAGACCGCTATATCTCTCACCGACACCTCAAAAACTACAGTAGGCAAGTGGCCCAATGATGGTCGAGAGCAGACGGACAGAATGGTGGGTTGTAGAGGCGGAGGAGTTTCATAGGACACAACTGATCACAGTGAGTAGTATCACTCTATTTCAGAGGTGGTTAGCACCTTTTACTCTCGCGTTTCATGTGGTAAAAGGTGGTGAATGAGGGATAAATGAGGCCAGTTCCCGTCCACATTTTCAGGAGAGCTCCTGTCTGCATCCGATCCCCAATCACCTCTCTGAAAGGATTTTACAATAGCGCGATAATCTTTGGATCCTCCTCCCCAACTCCTGCTGATGCACTCATGATAAGTGGCTGTGCGCTGTAATGGGGCTAAAATGTAAATGTGGAAATGTAAATTGCACTGGAACGCCTTGCAGTCTAGAGATACCTATAAAGAATACAAGATGAGATGTTCCCTCTGTTCTGCTGAGTACTCTCTTCTGTTCTGCTCTAATGCACGTCTCAAGGCCTTGCCATGTTCACTGATTCACTGATTATGTTAAAAAGATAAGCCTATTCCTTCTATGTACATCCCTATAGGGTTGGTTTTCCACCATAGAAAGAACACTGGTGTTGGCTTCAATTAGACTGTCAGCTGAATGATTGAAATATATATGCAAATTGTCTGCTATAATAGGTATAATAGGTTGTCAATTTTAATAGTTTGGGTTTTAACCATAGTAGAAAAGCACAGGTGGGACTAATAGAGGGTTATTAGTGCTTTGTTGAATGGCAGCTTGTCACTGGCTGCTGAGTAAAAGAGACTTCCCTCTCTGCTCCTCTGGCCCCTCGACGAGTGTCAGATCTGCGACACAAAGACTTAAACATCAGATCTTTTATATTTCATGTTCGAGTCGGAACAGCTGAGGAGCCGTTTCTGGACACCAGGGATTGAAATAAAAGTGATAGGTGCAATGAAACTTCCTAACGTCACAAATCACACTACATTTGAACTGACGCAATACCCAGTACAGATAGATTTTTATGTGAAGCAGCTTCTATGGATGTCTCTTCCACTCAAGTCGAACTTTTTACTGCACACAGGCAGTGAAATACTGCTGCATACCGCTACTGCACTACAGCTGGAACTATATGTGGAGCTAAGGTTGACAAAGTACAGCTTAGACTGATTAATGTGGAGCCAAGTCTGAGGGCCCAGTCTCACCAACATTTATAATGCAATTCATTTTCAGACAAAAACTCTAATAATTTAAAATGGAACTGGTGCAACTCAAGTACTGTAATTTTTCAGCGAAGGCCTAGTGATTCTATGCTGAGCTTTCACGCATAATTTAACTGTGAACTTTCATCTTGCATGACTTCACACAATGGACTAATAGAGAATGATTTTAACACTGCGGACGTTTGAGGGAAGCGTGAACCGCAGAGTCTGAAATTAAATAATCTATATTGCAAAATTGCATAAGTTCCCAACCATCCAATTTATTACACTTATTGTATTTATTATATGTGATTACTCTGTTTTCTGGGTATGAATGACACGATAATGTGCGAGGCATTTAGCGTGCAATAAGAACACCTTTCTTGCTTTTGGCGTGTCATTTGTACGCTATGTAGAACTGAATGTAATGTAAACGCATCTGTGTAAATATGCAACGCTCAGAGCTAGTGACGTAGAATAAAAAGGGAGAAAGACTGCTCATGGCAGGCGGGAGGGGAGGTGGATAGGTCCAACAAACAAATCAGTTACGTTAGTGATGTTTGTCACGTTTTTTAGCGACGTTTGTGACATGTTTTCAGTACTTATGTTACGTTGTTTCGGTACATATTTTACTTAGTTTATGATGTTTTTCCTAAACCTAACTAAGTGGTTTTGTTGTCTAAATCTAAGTGAGTGGTTTTGTTGCTTCAACCTGACTCTAGCTTTGTTGCGTGGCGTACAAATGACACGAAAAAGGCCTAAAATGCATCCTTATGACAGGCAGATTATACGAGGTGTAATATCATGGTACTTATACGCCTTCCCGTGAGATCGGGTTGACTATGGTATTGACAATAAAGAAGCTTGAATCTTGAGCTGTGTCATGTGAAGTCATTTTAATGTGCCACTGCGTGGAGTGACCAGACATTAAGTAGAGCTGATCCTAAGAAGTGGAGTGTGATATGTCCTAAAATGGTCACCGTACAGACGATAAACCCTCTTGAGTTACAGAAGTTGGCGTGACCTTTCCTCTGGTGCAACCCTTAGGTCAAACTTTACTTTTTTTGCCGCACTAGTGGTAAAGAAGTGAGAACAGCAACCATGTCCATTCATTTTTCATCCATCCAAAAACTGTGTTTTGTGCCGTGTATTACAGCCTCATGCGGCTGTTAGTGTTGCTATAAACCTTAAGTCCTGTTTAAAAAATGTATCATACTATTTTTTGGAACCAGAAAACTAGTAATCCTGTAATCCTATTACACAAAATGAGTGACTTCCTAATGCAGTCCAGTTAAAAGACAGAGCTGGATTAAATACTGATCCAGTACAGACTGATTACGACCTATTGCTTTTTGTCTAACCATGGGAGTATAATAACGACATTGTTAAAGTGGGGTTGCTTCTTCTCTCTGGGCTTTACTGTAATCCCATTGCTCGCAGGTAATCAGGAGCATAACTTTCCAATAGTGAGCTGTAATAAGACACAGCTCTCCCTGCTGGATTCAATATTGATCCAATTTGGTATGATTTCCATCTGAGCTCTGGCTGCAGACCGGCTCGCCTGATGCCAAACAGACAGACTGGATGACGGAGGAACCCGGAGCCAGAACTACACAAAGCTAAGCTGATCTGAATACGAATGCAGTTTGACTCAAGTCCAGACTGAAGCAGATCGAAATTGTACGGGATCCAGTTACGAGTGGTACTTAGAGTCAGATTACAGATTTGGTTTAGAGGTTGATTACCAGTTGGGTTGTCTGATCTGCTGAGTGTCTCTCTTTGTTATTATAGTGTGCGCTGCAGGAGGAGGGATGTGAAGCAATGTTGAATGAAATCCAGACTGAGAGGGAAATGATGCACTGATCCAAAAGTGGTGTGCAGGAGAAAGAGAGCGAGAGGGATTTGCTGTGAACTGCTACTGATATAACAGGTATAAACAAAATATCTCTCTTTTTCTATCATGAACAGCGGTTGGCTTTTGGGGACTATGGGTCTGGAAATAAAATGAATTGAAAAACGAATAGAAAACATCAAATTTCTGTGCTATTTGTTGTTGAAAAGGGAAAAGGGGGGTATAAAATACAAAAAAAACATACAAGAAAGCAGATTTTGACACACGGGACATACCAATAGTAATCAGGGGAACCAAAGTAGGTTTATTTATAGAGCCTCTTTTATTCACACAAAGAAGAAGTGTCCCAGCTGCTCTGTTCTTTTTATATCCAGATATATGAATCGTATCTCATCTATAAGGAATGTATTGTTATGTAGATACCCTGCCATATAAAGGCCATTATGCCTTTGAAGATGTTCCTTATATATGCAGAGCTGTGCCGAATATCAAACTGCATCACTGTCATGAGCATAATTGCGGTAAAGATTTCCTCGTGGAGTGTTGCTGCTCCGTCCAACATGGAGGTCTGTCCCTGTAACCATGTGTAACTAATTTACAACCAATCTGGGTTCCTGACTGTCCTGCTGGCTCGGTGGGAGATGATGCCTGCCACATACTCACAGTGTTGTAGATTGGAAACGGTTTCATGGAAAATGTCATGTGCCTTCCAAACGCTCTCCCCCTCCCCTCTTTTCTCATGGGATCGTTGGACGTCTCATATTGGATTTACCAACAGATTCGGCAGACAGAACACGGACAATGCACGGTCGCAACTACAACCACAGTATGGTTGAACCGTGGATAAGATTATGGAAAGATAATTATGGTAAAAATAAAATAAATTCTCTCCACATGAAAGTAGACTACTAAATTAATCGCCAACTATTTTGATAATCGATTAATCAGTTTGAGTAATTTTTCATGGAAAGAAAAGTCAAAATTCTCTGATTCCAGCTTCTTAAATGTGAATATTTTCTGGTTTCTTTACTCCTCTATGACAGTAAACTGAATTTCTTTGCGGCGTGGTTAAAACAAGACGTTTTAGGACGTCATCTGGGGCTTTGGGAAACACTGATTAACATTTTTCACCTTCAACTAAAAGTAAATAAGAGAATAAATAATCAACAGATTAATCGACAATAAAAATACTCTTTAGTTGCAGCCCTATTTTAGACTAAACAACACCTTCATCTATTGTCTAGAGGTCAAGTGTTTCCTCTACATCTGATTATTAAGTAATGTGGTAAGTAACTGCTGTAGGAGGAGCGATGCCACCCATCTGAAAGCATTTAACTACTACTGCTTTCATTGGTTTTAAAGACGCTCTTTTATAACAATCTAACTTATTCACCGTTTATGTAATCATACGAATAAAGTCATTCAATGAAAGCATTAATCAAATTTGATTTGGTTGGAGTGGTGACAAATCCATCTGTGTTCACATGCTGTTTTGGACTAATTCCAATCAACGCATTACACAAACTGGACACGACCTCAATTGGCTCCTTTTACTAAACAATTATTGAAATCCGTCCAATTAGGTGAGTCTGCATGATTTGACCTGTCGCCCTCCTGGACAGGTTTCAAACAGCAGATTTGTCTCATTTCAATTAGATGAGCAGTTTTTTGTTCTTGTGAATGCCAGGTACTTAAATTAAACACATTTCCATTTAATTACATGAATTTGCAAAAACACTCTGAAAACACTATTCTTATCTTGAAACACAGTACTCTATATTTTGAAAATCTATCCATGCAGACTTAATAATACGAGGTCTAATATGAGGTTACACGCTTCACAAGCTGTTCCAACAGGTTTTCCACCCCGATAGCAGAAATAAAATGATGCAGATTTTTCACTGCGTCTTCAGTCTGGTGCTCTCTGTATCATCAACACCATGCCCCCAAACATTTAGAGCGTGCCTGACTACTCAAGTGGAAATATGGCAAAGCCCAGCAGAAGTGGATTATGATAGCGGTTGTCCGCGAGCCCTGAATCTGCATAAAAAGTAATACATCGTAACGCCTCTCACATGTGAACATGTTTCACCATAACAGAAGGAAATGGCACAACGAGGCTCGCTGGATAAATTACTTCCTTACTACAAGAAAAAACCCCTTTAGAAGAAAGATCTTTGGAAGAAAGCCAACGATTATCAGGAGGACTTGAAACTTTTGAGAGCGCTAGATATGCAGGGAAAGGTTCTGCTGATCAAGCATACTCTTTTTTTAAGCAGCATCTTGTTATTTTCATACAGTTCAACACAGTCACACCTGGCAGCTGCCCAGATTGTGGAGCAGCCTCAGAGAAAACACTGCATTAGCAGAAACCATTTTAAACCATCATTAAGAACTAATAAGAGTCATGTTTCTCACTTTTGTATCATCATTTTCTTTTAACAACTCTGCATTTCGGTGTAAGTACTTACTGGACTCACCTGAATTAAACAATTCACAGAAAACCTAAAACAATGTCACAACTTTAGTTACGACACAATATTATATTGATTCTTTGGACAACGATACGATATTTGTTGAGATCATAAGTCTGCTACGATACGACTTTGATTCGGAACCAGAAGGATAAAAAAATAAAATTACTGCCTCTGCCAACCAGTCAAGTTGCAGTTTACATCCATCACTTCATCATTTTATCCTATTAGACATTAGTGTGAAACTGTCATATGATATGAATTCTTGGGTTATGGCTAAAGGTGTGTTTTGTGAGGTCGCAGTGACCTTTGACCACCAAAATCAAGTCAGTTCATCCTTGAATCCAAGTGGATGATTGTGCCAAATTTGAAGAAATTCCCTCCAGGTGTTCCTGAGATATCGCGTTCACAAGAATGGACCGGACATATGGACAGACGGACGGACAGAGGGTTGGGCTGGGCAATATGACGATATATAGTATATCGTCAAAACGATATAAAAATGGCTATCGTATATATTTTTCTATGTCGTTTAAATCGTGATATAGGCTGGGCCTATATTAATTTATTTTTTCTCTATAATTTCAGTCTTAAAACTGTTGATGTTCATTTTGCATTCAAGTTCTTAAAATGAGAAAATACTCAGTACTTTTGATTTGTCAAGTATTTAATTCACAGAGGAGTATACAAAACAGGCTTTACCATGTGGTTATTTCATTTATTAAATTATCAGAAAACATGCTATATCATGATATATATCGTTATCGAGATATCAAATTACTTATATCGTGATAGAAGATTTTGGCCATATCGCCCAGCCCTAACGGACGGACGGACAACCCAAAAACATAATGCTTCGGCCACATTGTTAAATCCAACTCTCTTTGGACAATGTATACTTTGATACTGTAACCAACATCAATCCACGCTGACCACAGCCTCTGTTCTCCGAGGAGTAGCAATCTACATACTATTCACAGACACCTTTCAAACCTAAAGGAGGGCGAGCGTTTGATACTCAAACGGAAATATTAACATCTTCTTTTATTTTCTCAACATCAAGGTAGAAGCTAAAGCTGTGCCTGAATTATTGGTGTGGTACAGCGGTGCCGAAGCCGCGGCAGTGCGGCGGTGCTGCGGTGCTGCGGTCCTATAAGCTGGCAGGGCAGCAAGCAGATGTGAAGCCTGAAAGTGATGCTAATGGATTCTGCCCCTGTGTCTCTGATCCCTCTTAGTGCGCCTCCCCTGCTCTGAATCGCAAATGTAATTATTTGACCATGATGATATTTACAACATAAAGATGAATTTCTTCTTTAATTTGCAACACAGTGATAAATTCTTAATGTGGCGTTTTGTGTCGAGGGCACTTCACTGTCCTCGTGCAGCTAATTATCTCTCTATGTGTGGGATTCATAGCTTTTTATAGTTCTTCTTCCATTATGCATGCTGTGGTGTGTGTGATGCTATGTTTAGTAAACAGTCGCAGAGAAAGAAAGCTGTGGCTGCAGGGAGCGGTTGTGCGTTCGTGTAGTGAGCCAGCGTGGCGGTTTGGAAGTTTTTTTTGTGCTCTGGAAATGTAAAGCAGGCAAAGAATGAATAACAAGCCCAGATATTTATGTCTGCGCTGCATAATTTCAGCCTCAACCTTTGTCACCAGCATCCCTCTTCTCTCTTTGCTTTCACTTCCAACTCTTCCTTCCTTACTTCTTTCTGTCAACATCCTTTTTCCTCCTCAACCTGTCTCTCATCTTCCTCCTCTCTGTCTTTTACTCACTTCTTCTTACACATCCCTGTATCTACAACCCCTCCTCTTCCTCTTCTCACACACACTCCTCTCCTCTCATTCTCGCTCTCTCTCTCTCTTTTTATTCAGTGATTTAGGTCACTGCCTGACTAAAAGACTACACACAGCTGGCCTATAAACCGCTCTGTCCCCTCCCCTCACACACACACACACACACACACACACACACACACACACACACACGCACACATTATGATGAATCACGCTCTGGCACTAACTAAGTATCCTGAAACATTTGTTTATTTGGTCCATCATGTGCATCTGTGCTGAACTTCACAAATCACACCACAAATTTCTCTCTGCATTGATTTCTTCACCTGATTCTGTCTTTCACGTCTGTATCTCTTTTCTAATATTTCACCTCTCTGCCGTCTCCTCCTCTTCTTTATTGCTGCTCCTCCTTCATCGTTCTCCTTCATCAGTCTTTTCACAAATAAAAACTCTGTGACCTGAATAAAACAAAGTGTGCACTAGAAATACTGTAAGAGTGATTCAACATCTGGGTCTCATTTTCTCACCCCAAAGACCTCTGCTTGGGGGTGTCTGATCTTTTGGATGCCAGCTCCATTTATCATCACTTTTTTATCTGTTTTATTTATTGTATTTTTGGCAGCTGGAGCAATTTCGGAGGGGCACATTATTTGTTTGTTTGATTGTTTGTTGTTCCTGTGCTTGTTTGCTTTGCGTCAGCAGAACAGCAGTGGGTCAACAATTTAACGAACAAATTGCCCACGCATGCAGGCTCGTCGCTCTCATCTGAATCTAATAATGTGGCCACCAGATACGGCACACAATACATCCATACACACACTCACGGAGGCATTTACATGCACATACACAAGAGCGCGCGCACACACACCAGCTTAATCACATAATCTCTACCCAAATAATTAATGACATCATTTTTGGTTGTAGCTTCTACAATGCCGGCCAATTGGACGCCAGAGGTAATAAAGAGGGAGTGAGAGAGAGAGAGACAGAATAGGAGTACAGGAACAAAGAAAGCGTGCATGAATAAAAGAGAGTGAGGGGTGAAAAGATCTAATAGACCGCAGAGAGAAGGTGAAGGGACAAAAAGAAAGGGAAATGGAGAGGGAATACAGAAACAGAGAGGTGTTGGAGAGAAGCCTATTTACATTCTTAATCATCTATGCTTTGGTCATATTGTTAATTTTGACATGATATTAGCTGATATACAGTGTACACTTAATGTAATAGTACTTGGTCTACACAGAGAGGAAGGGTAACACATAAACAGGAGTAGAAAATGAAAAGCTGCAGCACAAATATAACCTGCATTCAATCAATTTTGATGAGAAGAAAGCAGGAGGAAAGTTAGTAAACAATCTTACAAACTTGGGTATAGCATATCAAGTTCCAGTTTATAGCATTACTTACACATCCAGCAGAAATGGTGAAACATGGGCATCCAACTGGAGTCCTCAGTCTCACCACCTGTTAAAATACAAATCCAATATTCACAATAAAACCTTATGTTTCCACACACGCTCTGAGTACAATCCACTATTTTATTTATAATATACAGTATTTGCATTTTATTCGTTCCAAAATAATACCTCTGCATAGTGCACACTTACAACCAAAAGTAAACACATCTATGTAAGTCATTTTGATATGTTTTATAGTTTGATAGCTCTGCATTAAAGCTGAAGTAGGCGAGATTGGAGCAAATATGATTAAAAAAGTTATTTTTATAAAACGATCGCTAAGTCGTGACAGTAGTACATGAAACAGGTAACCTGAAAAAAATCATGTGCCTCTGTGTCCTCCGGTGCTCCTAACAGCATCTGCAAGATTTCACAGACCGGAGCAAAACAAGCAGTAAGAGCTGATCTGAGGTCTGCTGTCAATCACTCTGAACTCCGACCAAACGGTCAAACTAGGCAGCGCTGATCAAATATGAATCAATATTATGTTACGTTAATGCTTACTTCTCTCCTCAAATGTTTTCAGAATCATCTTGTAGTGCACTGTTTAGCTGTAAAATGAGAAAGTTTGTGACGCCGCCGCAATTGTGAAATCTGTTGAAGGAATGCCAAGTTCTGGTCACATGACCGGAGCACAGCCAATAGGAACGCTCTCTCAATAAAATGACCTGTGATTGGTCAAAGTCTCCCATCACAGGCTAGATGTTTTAAAGCCTGAAAACAGAGCCATGAGGAGGTGCAGAAGTCTCATTATCTCTCAGAACATTTGAATTACAATATGCTGAAAGGTTATTATGGAATATTTGCCCAATGGTGCCAAAAACATACTGCCTACTGCCACTTTAAGAGCTAAGGTTTTATACAGTATATCCCTCATACGGGTCTGTCAAAAAACCCATCAACTGCCCCAAAACAATATGAAATAAACATTCAGCCAGACTGTAATGGGGCAATATTTGGCTGCTGTGACAAGACAAGGGCCCTTCCCTCCCATCAAAAGCCGGCTCTCGCAGCAGGCATGATTGCAGCTAAAAAAAACTAATATCATTAAATTGCAAGTCTCCATCATCACCATGTTTCAGGAGGTGGCTCAACGAAATGCTTTCTATTGCTAAGATGGAACAGATTTGCTATAGCAAACATAATTCACAAAACACTTTTTTAAAGGTGTTTTTGACATTTCTTGATCAGACCTAACTGTATATAGCTCATGAGATTTGATGCTATGTGTGCAAACTCTGCTTTATTCTGTATGCTGACTGATATTCTGGCAGTCTCCCACCCATATGTGTGTTTTTTCTTTTTTGTTGTTGTTTTAGCTGTTCCTTTTTTCTCACTCTGTACCCTGAAGGAGCAGTCTTCTGTTTTGCCAATATTGCTGTCTTCTGGCAGCTTTGCACTTGTTCTTGACATGTATCCCCAGTTATTTTTCTGTTGTTTTGTATAAGGGTACTGGGTGTTTCATGTCTTGTGTGTGTGTTTATTGTAAAAAATAAATAAAGACAAAAACAAACAAAACTGCCCCGTTCAATTTGAAGCATCCTTAAAGGGACTGTTTGTAAGAATCAGAAATTGGTTGTAACAGCGACACATGTGGCCGTTAAGTCAACGAAAGTCAGCGTCCTGTTGCTCGCGCTCGCCCGTGTGCACACGCTACGTGAATGTGAGTGAGCATCCGTCCAAACAGTGAGGCGGCACACGTCAGCTAAAAGCACAATATCATTTCACCTGCTTGGCAGTAATGTTAGCTGACCAGACGAAGGTCCCTCCATGAATCAATGCTGATCCTAGTGTCAACTTTTCCTGCTCCAGCCTCCCGACCACGGTCGGAGGGAACAGGGGAGACACCGGAGTTTTGGTCGGAGACGATAACATTACTCGCTGTGGAGCCCCATCACTTCACAAGACACGGGAAACCTCTGTTGGTCTGGAGGAGCTGCAGCAGTTATTTCTGCACAAACGTCCACTGTACATTCACTAGATATTCTCAGAGCTATTAACTCTCCTGCAGTTCGTAGTGGGCGCGCATGCACGTGAGGTGAAGCAAAAGAACGAGGACGAGCGTGGTGTGAGTGAAGGCAGGCAGACAGGCAGAGGAGCAGAGTACAGCAGAGACGCCCGTCCTGGAGACCAAAGCTACGGTCTCCCCCGCGTCCTCCAACTGAGGCCAACACTGTTTTGCAAGATGGGCTTCACTAGATATAACTTTGCGGTTCTGGTGCTTCCGTGTAGTTTGTGTTGGAGTCTAGGGGACACCAACATGGATTGATTTATACGTGTAAGAAGTTACAAACAGTCCCTTTAAAATGATATTCGGATAGAAAGGTAATAAGTTAGACTTCAGTTTTAATATATTAAATGAACGTAAAACATTACACAATCATTTATATTAGTAGTTAAAGTGTAATTTTAGTTGAATGTTAGCAAAAACAAAAGTGTCCGAACTAGGAAACAGTTCCGTTAGCTAGCAACTGTCGTTAGCTAGCGATTAGCTTGGATGCTGACATAACAACAAATATCTTCTAAGGCTGAACAATGCTCGTGTTTATGTTCGCCACACGTTACGGAAGCAACCAGCAGCTTGTACTGTACGTGGCCAGCTACATATCACAGGTATTTAAAGGTATTAATACTTTATACTCACAGGGGAAATGTTGTTTAGGGAACAGAAGAGAAAGGAAAAAGCTCACTAGCTACATGACAAGCTAGCTATGTCAGTGATGCCTTCAAGTGTATCGTGTTTAACAGATTTGCTTAATGAGTCCGTTTGAATTACCCTTTTTTATCATTAATAAACAAAAGAACAGAATACAGATTCAGTATAGGAGGTAGTTAGAACTATACCAAAGGAGCTAGTATCATACTAGACAAAAATATTATAATAATATGTGTCTTAATAGCCTTTTTGTTAGTGAAATTAGAAAGTAGTAGTAGGAAAACAACAAAATAAGAACATTTATTGTTACATTTATATTTATGCTTAAAAGAAAACATAATTATCAAATTTATTATAAAAAACATGTCTTCTTTTCTTGAGTTTTCGAAGAAACCATGTAAACACTACATTTTCCCATGATAATGTAGAGTCTTTAAAGATATCATCAATGACGAATCTGCAGAGGTCTTGCCAGAATGAATTTCTTGGTGTGAGAACAAAACCTGTTTCTGAATATTCATCACAAAAATAGCAGTTTGTGTTTATGTCTTTTTTTATTTCTGCATGTAGTGATTGGCAGGGTGATATTTATAAATAATTTTGACAGACACCTCCTTAACCTTTATTTACGATTAGATATAGGAAGCATCCAGACCTTCTTTCATTAAGCCATATCATTTACAAATTGATTCCAATATGCCATCATGACATATGGACTAGAGACAGCATCTCTTTGAAATAGGCTGTAGATGTTAAGAAAAAGCTGCATATGTGAGCTTGAGATATTCCTTCCAGCCTGAAGACTCAAGGACAAATCTCTTTGCAAAAACTGTTTCAATTTCTTTCTGGTTTGAATTTAAAGAGCATCATGATTTCTGGACTTTAGAAATAGAGAGCCCCAAATATGTAACTTCATATTCCCTTACAGGAATATTGCAAAAAGTGTGTGCATCACAGTCCTTAACAACTACCGTGAAACCGTGAATGATGCAGAGTTTTAAGAGTTTTGACATATACTGATGTGGAAGTTACTTTTTATTATTACTATCAATTGCCTTTTACCCCTTTGACAATGAAATATAGGAAGCACAAAATCATTAGTCATTCTTGGGAAGGGAACGGTTTTTATCAGTCACCTAGCAACAGCAGTCCCAGCAATGTAAACCTGTTGAAACTGAGGCATTCCTCATGAGCATTAATTATACTGCAAATCTATAAAAAGGTGTGTGTAATGGGGAAGCACTATTACTATTAATTTAATAGAGTAAGTAGTAAGGATGAGAAGCAAGTAGAGCACACTGAGCAAACTCCGTCTCATGGGAAGGCGTATGAATGACACGACATTACAGCTCGTTCTCATTACCAGGGCGTTAAATACAGACGCTTTGTCACTGCTGTCAGCGTTCGGTACCACCGCACACAGCATCCTTTAGTGTCGGTATGAAACGCACCAGGCGTTCTATTAACTATAATGTAAACCTATCCACACGACCACAGTAAACGGTTGTGGTGACGTACTTTTAAAGAGCGAAAGAGACACACCGGGTGGGCGGGAGGCGAGGTGGATGGGTCCAACAAACACAAGGCTTTCATCCAGGAGACCACTGTTCTTGTCCCGTGTGTCACATTATAATCAACTGTTTATTCATGTCCCGTGTTCACAACGTTCAGTTTCATTCTCACTGTGCAAACGTAGTAGTTTTAAGCCCAACCATGTTCTTTCCTAAACCTAACTATAGTGGTTTTGATGCCGAAGGGGTGTGACAAAGTGGCGGTATGTGACGGGTTGGGATGAGAAGGTGTTGGACATTAATAGGACATTCCACATGTCATTTGTATGGCACGCAACAAAACTACGGTAACGTGCGCAGTTAGGTTTAGGCAACAAAACCGCTTAGTTAGGTTTAGGAAAAACGTCATGGTTGGGCTTAAAATATGTACGTAAACTAAGTACAATACATACGGAAGCAACGTAACAGAAGTAAGGAAATAACTTCACAATCGTCACTAACATAGCTTACAAAACATAACACCTGTCTCCTGGTTGAAAGTCCTGTTTATATGTCCGCCTTTCTCACTTTTCATTATGCGTCACTAGCACTGAGAGTATCATATTCACACGGATGCGTTTACATTACGGTCAGTACAGACTACATGCCGTAGAAATGACAAGCCAAAAGCGAGAAAAGCGTTCTTATTGCACGCTTTTGCCTTGTCCATTATTGTGTCGTTCATGCACCTTTTCATGCAACTGAGCTGACTGGTGAAGAGCTTGAGTTGCAGTTGAAAGCTCTGCAAAAATCTAATAAGAGGACCTTGAGTCAAGGTTATTTTGTCGAACTACTTTCTCCCAAGTGAAGAATGAAAAGCAGCAGTTATTTTGAAATGTAATATTCCCCAATACTGTTGACAATCTGTAAATGATAAAAAAAATAATAATAAATTGTAGATGCAGAGAGGCCTTCACTGTGTCAGGAAGTCTCTTTAGTGGACATGACATTTGTTTGAAAAGGCAACCATGTAAAAACGGCCCTGCTGTTCAGCCTGAATAGGAACTAAATGACCTAAAGGGAGCAAATTTAAATTGAATGTGAACAAGACAGCGAGCGGGAGAAGAGGAGCCGAGGACGGAGGAGACTTTAATGATGAAATGAGTAGCCAGCTGTTAAATCAACAGTTATGGATCACAGGAGGAGAAGCGGCTCTACAGGAGGCTTTCACCTCCTTCCTTCCCATAATTCTTTCATCTTTTCATCGTGCGAGGCTCGTCCCCGCGGAGAGGCGAGGCTCATTATTCGTGCGCGCACCACGCTGCTTCTAATTCACACAATCACGACACGCGCCGGGCAGCTGCCGCCATATGCCCTCCCTTGTGAGAGTGTGTGGAGAGAGGGTTTCCTGTCTGAATGGCAGGATGTGTCTGCATCTCTCTCTCACACACACACACACACACACTCTGTCCCACCTCCGTCACCCTCGCCCTGTGTTGAATATGCATCACTGCTTTCAAACCGGGCCGATGAGCAGCAGGCCAACGGCCACCTGCTGGCCTGCCGCTCAGGATCTCCCTGGGTTTTTAGGGTGGGGGTTGTTGAGAAGGGGAAGCAGGGTTATAGACAGCCTGTGGCCGGCTCCTCTACAGCCACACTCCTCTCCATACATACCCCCCCTGTGGGACGGATCAACAGAGAGGCAAAAGGCCGAGGGCAGCAGCCAATTAGAGGGGAGCTTTATGCGAGAGGGGGAAGCCAATGAGGACACAAGACGACCTTATCTGTAAAGACAGTCTCTCTTTTTGTATTCCTGTCCTTCCTTTATGTAGTTTACCCGTCTCTATCTTTGTGTGTGTGTGTGTGTGTGTGTGTGTGTGTGTGTGTGCATTTTCTGTACTCATGTTCCCTCTTTTTAGCTTTCCCATTTTGTCGTCTCCCTCAACCTCTGTGTTCACCTTTTCTTCTCTCTTTCCCTCTCTCTCTCACACACACACACATACACACACACAGCAGTAATCCTCCAGTCTCGGTGTACCCCCTCAATACACACACACACATGCACACACACTTTCACAGACTGTTCCCATGGAAACCCACACCGACAGAAAGCACGCCGTCCCCCTGCCTCGAGGCTCGAGGCAGCGAGGAGACTTCCCGCGAGGAGTCAGCCGGTTATTGATCCTTCAGCACACGGAGGCCAGCCGACTGGCCAAGCACGCACATACACACAAACACATACAACACACACATGTGCACACTGCTGCTCTAGACACAAAATCAAATCCACTACAACTGGTCCCATTTTGGCGTTATCACTTGACAATAGCAATCGACAATAAAATCTCAACACTATAGGCCCAATGCCACCCTTATAAATTGTAAAATCCCACCAGCAACAGATGTATCACCTCATTTCTAAGCTGTGATTGATGTTCAATCATGACATATCTGCGTTTATGAATGAGAAACAAAACAGCAAAGCCTTCAATGGGCTTTAGAAATGTAAGAACACAGCGGTGAGATCATTCTCACAAAACCCAACGCGCAAACAAACATCGTAATGTTGCTGCCATGAAATGCCAGAAAACATCACAGTTGAGCAATGAAATGAATAATTCCCCCGAGGGCTTGTGAAAATCCAATTCACAGCATTACAGATATTTTGCGTGACACACACAGGAAATTGTATAAATGTTTGTAGCGCTCTCCAAGGCTGAGATGAAATTCTTTTCTCCACCTCCTCTGATTTAATGTGGATGCAGGGTTGCAATAAGCCCACACACTGGCACATCTGTTTAAACTGCTGGTCAACAAGACTCATCATTTTCATCATCTTATTGACTGTTTTATGGTGTTTTTGTAAATCCTTTTTTTAATTTTAAAGTATTTATAAATGGATTAACATTTAATTTGTAAATGCTTTTCATAATTCATATTTTTATTGCCCATTAAAAGGTCAAATGATGAAATACTTTGTAATTTTGTCCATTTATTTATAGATTAATAAATTAATTTGTAAACACATTTATTAATGCCTATATTTTATTGTAAAATTAGTTATTAATCAATTAAATGCTATATTACTATTTACGTGAGTCTTTTCCTCCAAATGCCACCACGTTATTACCGCGTTGCCAGCGCATTATTGCTGCGTTGCCACCGTGTTGCCACCGCGTTATTACCGCACTGCCGCCGCGCTGCCGCTGCGTTATGGTACGTGTCCACCCGTCCTTTCCACGCTTCCCATTCATTGTCTATGTAAGCAGCAATGCATTCTGGTAGCATGGCAACGCGATTCGAGAGACGGAGCGTCACGACAGGCGTTCCTCATTTGCATAAAGTTGAGGTCTAGCCTACTTTATGCAAATCACGGGAGTCCAACGCGACTTGCCGCCTCTCGAAACTCCCGAGAATCTTTTAAAATGAATGTTGTCGATCCAAAATAAAGACAGATTCAGCAACTGCATGGCTTATTTCTCGCCTCAGATGTTCTCAGAAACACATTTCGGTGAACTATTTTTGTGAAATAAGAGAAGAAAGTTTCCAAACGAGCCTCCATACTGTTTCCGGTTTAAAAGCTGGGAGTGGCAGCCCACAGGGGGAAAGCGTTCGTCCAATCAGGTGGGGAGAGCCTTGTGTCTAGTGACAGCCCACCAAGCGTCCAATGCTGGGAAGCGGCGCGTGCCCTCGCGATAAAAAACGCCCCAGTATTGCCACCGCATTATTGCTGCGTTGCCACCGCGCATCAAGAAACTTGTACCGAAACCAGTTAATACGCTTCATTTAGCATGTAATTGTTTCTATCAGAAGCCTTTATTTCAGGTGCAGTCGGCAGGCTCTAGGAGTTAGCACAACATCTGGTCATTTCAGGCCTGTCGAAGCAGTCAGACGAAGCTGCATGGAAGCTGCATTATTTTCCTGTTTGGAGAACAATATTAGATTCTGTTCATGTGTGCATAAACCCAGCTATTAATGGATTGCAGAGCAGACGGCAGCAGCAGAGTGGATCAGCAGCAGGATCCAGCTGCTCCTGACCCACATTACCTCAGCTAAACTGGGAATAAGATTTTCTCATTTGAATTAGGTCTACTCATTTCTAACTGCATGGCGAGTGGTATTACAGGCTGCACGCGGACTCAGGAAATTGATTGTGGTCGGAAGAGTTCGTTTTCTTAGGTATTGCCAGTAAACATCCTGCCATAAGCTGGTTTGTTTTTCTTTGTACTGTATATGCTGCACTTTAGAAGACAGACGAAGTCGAAAATCACATTTGCAGCAGGTAGCTGTCCATGGTCCTGAACTGAATTCATACCATTAAAAAGCAGTTACTTACAATGTACCCGGCATCGTTTGGGATATTTCCAGAGGGAGCTACCATGGACATTGATGGCAGAACATTTTTCAGCTACCTGAAAGATCAATTTGAACATCATTTTCGAGTCACTTTGCACTGACATGTAAAAATCATACAGGTTATTATTTGCAGGGGCAGATAGAGCACTTTTCTCTTTCTGTGGAGAAAAGATAAAATAGACCAGAAATTAAACAAAAAGTAAAGAATACCAATATATATTTGGCATTTTAATACGGCTGTCCTTGACAAAAGAAATTTTTAGTCGACTAACACTCATACGATTTTGTTGATTAATCGATTAGTTGATTTAATCAACAGATCTGTAAATCTGAGTTTCTCCACAAAGAATCACACAAAAGCACCAATTTAAATCTGGTGTTTACCAGAGATGTGCTCATAAGTTTCTTGGAAATAAGTCACTCAGCTTGAAAAAAGCTTAAAAAAACTAATAATCGACTAAAGAGATCTTAGTCGACTAAAACCAAAACGGCCGATTAGTCGACTAATTGACTAAGAGGAGACAGCCCTACATTTTAATATTGTAAAAAAGCGCTCACAAGGCGCTGGTTACTTCCTGAACCCCCCACAGTTCAGGAGTGGATAGATATAGTAAATGACAGTTATATGTTATAAAAAACTGACTTTTTCTTTTTGTCGTTCAAGAAATGCGTTCATTACACCTGATTTGACTTTTATCGGGTCATTAAATAGGCATTATCGGCCGTTATAAGCACCATAGATGTGGGTCGATAGGGGCCTACTACGTTGTAAAAGTAGAAGGGAAACTTAAAGCAACACGTTCTAAAACTGCATGAAATGTTATGTTTTGAACAAAAACAAAACATCTTTAAGTTTAGGCAATAAAACTACAACAATATTGTGTATAGTAGGCCCCTATTGACACAATTCTATGTTGGTTTTAGCGACAGATAACGCCTCTTTATCAGCCTGACAACAGTCTAATCGGCTGAATATGTAACGGCCCTCACGGACAGATTTTGTGGAGGTATTGAATGGATGACTCTGTAATCTTGTCTTAGTCTACCAAACCTCAATGATTTTTACTCTATTTCTTCTCAAGTCTCCCCTGACATATTTTCCATTGTTCTGGCATTCACACTCCCAAAATGTACAAAATTACTACGTTTTGAAAAAAATCTGTGCACTACAGAGGAAATAAAACTGCTTTTGCCCTGAGGTTTGTTTTGCAATTTAAAGAGGAACTATTATGCTCATTTTCAGGTTCATCCTTGTATTTTGAGTTTCTACTAGAACATCTTAACATGCTTTAATGTTCGAAAAATGTCTTATTCTTCTCATAATGGCTGTGCTGCAGCTCCTCTTTTCACCCTCTGAAATGCTCTGTTCAATCGAACCAAAGTCTTCGGTCTCCGCTCCAGCTCCGCTCTAACTAGCTTTTTCAGGTATTATCCATGTGTGTTACTTGATGACATCACCACGTTACGGGAAAAAAAGACAGGACTTCAAGCAAGGCGTTTCAGGCAGTTCAGGAGCAGTGCTTTCGTGGGGGACTTTGAGCTTTGTAACTTTGCAGACCTTTTACATGCACAAAAAAACTATATAACACACTGAAGGAAAGGGGGAAAGCATAATAAGTCGCCTTTAAACTGTCAAAAATAAAGAATTAAAAAAGAGAGAGTATAGACTACATCCCTCTGCTATCACTCTCTGCTCCTTTAACTACGTCCACAGCTATGTGGGAAAGCATTGAAAAACATTCTGGGAAATGCAGGAAATGACTAACTGAAATAGACAAACACACAGCAGGTTGAGGTCAGTGTTAAAGAGTATGTGCATGGTCTACTGGGAATTCACACTGGGAATTGAACATTGTAAGCTGTTAATAGAAAACAGTGTCTTGCTGTTTTGCTCTGGGTCTGCTGGCCGACATTGCCTCAGCCATCGTCCTTCTCTCTTTCTGAGAGCAGCGATGCTGTGAAATAGGCCCAAACCTTCAAATCCCACCTCACTTAACAAGCCTAGTGGTTAGATTCTGACTGGGCTATATATACACCTGTCAAGGTTTCAATCTGTAAATGGGAGTTTGATAGCTTGGAATTAGATGATTAAATAGCGTAATGTAATTACATGGACCTGAATGAGAGGGCTTGGCTGCTGTTGATGGACTGACTGTTAGTCGATGGACTGATTTAAGATCAGTGTTTGTTATTAAAGCGTTAGTTTCGGACACTTGCAGTTAGACTGCATGCCTCATCTCTCATCTAATTAACTATTTCCCCTCCTCTCGTCACCTCCATCTCACTCTTTCATCTCTTATCTTGTCTCTTTTTTAACCTTTAGTCGTCGTTTCTTGTCTCTTTACTCCCTCTTAAAGGTACAGTGTGTATCGGATTTGGCGACATCTATAGTGGTGTTTGGTTAAGTTTAGTTTATTAGGATCCCCGTTAGCTGACGCCAGTTAGTCTCCCTGTGGTCCGACACAGAAATCACAAACAATCTATTCATTATATACATTCAAACATCACATACAAAAAAGTCACTGTTCTCCTATTACCTTATATAAAAAATTATGCTAGCAAATTCCATGCATTGAGGTATACATATTTAAAACCTTAGGACACCACAAAGAAAAACAAATAAACGAAATGGCAGAAGAATCATTAATTGTTCATTCATGCAGTTAATTGCATTAGATGCTCTTGTAATGCTTTCTAATGCTTTAAAGTGGCTCTGGTGTTTTTTTTGGTAACTTAATTTAGTTTAGAGTTACATCCTGCAACGGCTCTGTAAATAACAGTAGATTTGAGATTTATTCTCGGCCTAGGTGGTAAAAGAATATCCCGAACTGGCATGTCTTGTCAGATAATTATGTTCTCCACTGATGTACACTACTTGGTCAGTAAAATACTGTGGTTTCCTACGGATTTTGGATCATTCTTAGCTGCAGATGACCAAATGACTGGACTGTACTCAAGATTGTGGTTGCAGATTGCAACCAACTGAGTACCCCTCCGGTAATGTGAGCGGAGGACCCCGCTCCCTATATGTAGATATGAAGGGCTCATTCTAAGCTAACGAAAACACAACAATTCTTAGTTTGAGGTGATTATACACTAATGAAAACATAGTTATGAATATATAGATATAGATATATTACACACTTTTCCTTTAAGAGTGCAGCAACAGAAAAGTAAAATGTTATTTGTTTGAATTGTGTGTGAACAGGCATATTTCCCCCATCAGGACCTAGTGATGTTTCCAGAACTGTTAACTCTCCAGGGCTGAGCATGCAAAAGGTTATGACATTTCATTCATAATACATAAAACAAATACAGCGAGCAAACCAATCACAAGAGAGTGTGGGTCAATGTGTTTCCCCCTGCAGCTCGCTCACAGCGAGCATTTGTTAGGATCTGTGTATATTTCCTGCTTATTTATAATGCACTTTGCAGCTGTGGTTTTTCTCTACTTTCTTGAATTTCAACATCCTTTCATGTTATGTGTGAAAACTTCCACATTTCACAGACAGTAGTCAGAGGGAGCAGATTTAAACTGCAGCCAGAAACTGATTTTTTCAAGTTTCATGTGTTACAGCGGCTTAACTTTCTGTTCTTTTCTTGCTCATTTCGCATGTCTCCCTCCCCCATCCTCCCCGTCTCCTCGCCACTCATCGCTCACCCTATTTTCCCAGTCTCTCCTCCCATCATCCTCCCTCTCTCTCTGATGTCAGAGCCCCACAGGGTGCTGTAGTAACTGTCTGTCAGTCAGTTTCGTTTAGTGTTTATAGTCCGTCCAGCCTCTCTGATCCATTATAAATAGCTCTAAGTGGCACAGCATTCCCTCATCGCTGTCACTCAACACTTTGTCTATTAGACTTCTTACTCAAACCAATTAATCTGACCATCCGCACAGAATAAAGATAAAGGTGGACATGAAACGGTTACATCCTGAATGTAAAATCCTATACAAATATGAAAAGAAAAGAAAAAGTCTAATATTTATTCATGTGTTTATCTAAGCAGACAGCTGAATCACTTTGTGTACATAATTAGAGCAACACAGACAAGCAGAGAGAGATCAGCTCCAGTCGATTTATAACAGATTTCTATTTGATTAGACAGTCAGAATTATTTATAAATCAAGAGTTTTCAAGGGTGAAAATGTACTTTGAGGTTCTGACTGGGGGTGGGGGAAAAAATTGATACAGCATAGTATTGCAATATTTTGCTTGGCAATATTGTATCGATACGCGGACGTCAAGTATCGATCTTTTTAGAGTTGTTCCGGTACCGATATCAGTATCGGAAATGCGTCCGATACTGCCCAAAATGCGGTATTGGGTATCGCCAAGTACGCCAGTCTATGCAATTTATTAACCTAGAAAAAAAAATCAACTAGTTTAACCGGAAATCAAGTCTTCTTCGCCGCTCCAGAACAGTAGCTTTAACTGTGCTGTCGCCCTGGATGTATCATGGCTGCAACTGGCAACTTCTGTTTTAGAGCAGTGAAGAAGAACTGATAGTTTGTTACAGCTGTCAAAGCTTCAGTAGGCAGAAAGTTTTTGGCATCATTGGACAAAAATCCCATGATAACCTTTCAGCATATTGTAATTCAAGTGTTCTGAGAGAAAACTAGACTTCTGCACCTCCTCATGGCTCTGTTTTCAGGCTTTAGAAAATCTAGCCCATGACCGGAGACTTTGGCCAATCACAGGCCACTTCAGAGAGAGAGAGCGTTCCTATTGGCTGCGCTCCGGCTGGTGGGCGGTGCTTGGTATTTTATCAACTGATCTCAACATGGCTGCCGGGTCACAAACTTTCTCATTTTACAGCTAAACAGTACACTACAAGATGATTCTGAAAACATTTGAGGTGAGAAATAGGCATTACAGTAACATAATATTGATTCATGTTTGATCAGTGCTGCCTAGTTTCACCGTTTGAGCGGGGTTTGCGAGTGATTGACAGCTGCTCAGAGACGGCAAGGCTACAGCTCGGCTCTGATTGGTTGTTTTCCTCCAGTCTGTGAAATCTTGCAGATGCCATTAGGAGCACCGGAGGACACCTGAACACACACTGCACCTGCAATGTGGCTTTGACAAATCAATTTCTCTTCATTGCTGTCTCTACTAATTAATAATGTATTATTCCATACTGATTCTCCAGAACAACCACTATTCTTCAAAATTGCAAATGAGCTTCATGTAGTTTGGGGTTGACAATCTGAGCCCATTTATATCTCAACAAGTTGGACACAGAGACTCATCAGGTTTTCATGTTCTCGTATTATTAGAGCTCCCATTCGGTTTAATTAACTGTCCGTCTTCCAGAGTAGGAATCAGAATTACTTCATGACAGAAATTTTCCTCCCGGCGGATTCGCTGCTGTCTGGGTTTTACTTGTCCTGATAGAGCAAAGCTATTAATATCTCAAAGACTTTCAAGGGCATACGAGGATTAAACTAGTTTTCATATTCTGTAAAGCGGAGAGGGAATATAGTTTTCATGTGAAATATGCTTTGTAATCCCCTCTGCCTCCTCTGAAGTCCCCTCTGTTGTGTGTGCTATTTTTTAGAGGTAGGTTGTTGTAATATTTGTTACATTTCTTAAAAATAATTTACTTATAAATGGTAAAATGATAGTTAATTAAACTTAATTAATAGTTATGTTAACATATTTAATTAAAATAATTAACTATATGTACTAATTAATGCTTTAATTTATGTTATTTTAACAGTTTGTTGTTGCACACATGTGTACAACAACAAACCTTAAAGAATTTCTTTCATAAACCATCTATAAATTTTATCTGAATGGTTTTTTATAAAGTTGCAACTGATGATTATAAAACCTTGTTAAATAGTTAATAAATACTTTGTAAAGCATCTATAAACATGATTTAAATAAATAGTTTAATAATAAATTGTTTTCTGGTCTATCTATCTATGTTAGGTTTATAGATGTTTTACTAACAATTTCTTAAAGGTTAACAGATCATTTGGTTGTCATTAACAAATACTTAATATAATATATAAAATGTTATAATGTGTGCAACAATAAACTGTTAATAAATACTTTGCTAATGTAATCAGAATGTAATTGTTCTCATCTCTTATCAGCTATGATACAATATATAATTTATAAACTAAATATTTCATATTAAACAAACTAATGATAAAATAGCATAAATTATAGCTTTACTAATAATTCTTAAACATTATTATCATCATTTCATTGTTTCTTAACAGTAAAATAACTATTAACTAAGTTTAATGAACTATCAATTTACCATTTATATATGATGGTTATTATAAAGTGTTACCAAATTACACAACTTAAATTCACCAAATGCACCTTCTTTGCCTTTTCTTCACAATTTGGGATTTCTCAGTTACCTTGCCAGAGAAAACTAAAATTTTTTTGAAGCAAATAAGATCAGAGTTAAGACGATATTTCCCACTGGAGAAAGTAAAATTTGTTTTACTTTTTCTTATTTCAGCTGGGGACACATTGCAGTTTTTGCCTGACTGAACTTAATTTTCACACTTTGAGAAAAATGAGGTTCACTTACTGGTAATTGTGCTACAATCAGTGAAATTGAAACAGTAATAGCCCAGGAGTGTAAGGAGCATCGTAACAATATACCATTTCAGTTTCAGAGATTTTGGGGGCAGAGCAGCAAGAAGAAAGCCCTTGATTCAACTGGAGGAAGTCAAGCTTTATACTCCAGTGAAGTGCCTTCAGGGGTCAATTTGACCTCTGACCTCTCTGATGGGTGGTGAAGAAAAAGAAAGCTTCCCCTCCGTGGTTGATCGTTACATCTAGAGTGTCATTACTGAATGGTTAAACTGAGTAATACCTGTCAAACTGTTTCTCACGCTGCCTAGTCTCAACTTGTCTAGACGTCCTCATGCTCCCCCGACACGCACCCGTTCCAAATCCTGTTAACGCCGCCAGCCTGCGCCACAATAACCTACATTCCACAGTAATCACACTGACTGACTGAGGCGTGTTAGGGTGTCGGAGCAACGATCGGAAAAAAAAAACGCGACAAATCCTGGTGACAGAGCACGAGGCTGGAGGGAGGATGCTGACACCCAGAGAGGGGAGGGAGGGAGGAGGGAGGGAGGGAGAGCATTTTTTCTTTTGTGCATTCAAATCTTATTTGGAAAAGGGGGATATGCATTTTGGAGCACCATATTGCCGTGGCTGTGCTCCAAGCTAAGCTCTGCAAAAAAAAAAAAAAGAAGAGAGGCAGGGATCCAAACAGATTGGGACACACACACATAAACTCACTGCAATACCACTGTATTGTAATAACTGTCGCTGCACCCGATACGACTGTTATCAGGACATTAAATAGGCGTTATAAAGTCGCTATGAGCACCATAGATGTGGGTTATTAAGGGCCTACTACACCTACTACATTGTAAAAGTGAAAGTGTAAAAGCAACATTTTGTAAAACTGCATGAAACGTTACGTTTTGAACAGAAACAAAAAGGCTTATTTAGGATTAGGCAATAAAACTACAAATTAGTTAAGTTAAGGGGAAAAACATTAGACAACAGTCTATTTAGCTGGTCATTCACAACAATTAGTCTTAATTAATTTTGACTAGAAAGTGTTGTTTACGCACCTCAATTTAGTTACAATGGACAACACAAGAAAATCGTATTTTCCATTGTTGTTTAAAGGACCAGTATGTAGAAATGGTTCTATGGGTACCCACGAGTCTCCCCTTAAACAGACTCCCCTTTACATACTTTATGATAATCACATGCAGTTTGGGAGTCAAGCACACTGACACACTGACAGCTGTTGTTGCCTGTTGGGCTGCAGTTTGCCATTTTATGATTTGAGCACATTTTGTACCAGTACCTGTGAAGGTTTCTGGACAATATTTGTCATTGTTTTGTTATTAATTGATTTCCAATAATAAATATATACATACATTTGCATAAAGCAAGCATATATGCCCACTCCCACTCCATTTAAGGAACAGTTTGAAGCGATAAAAACGGTGTGATTAATTTGTGATTAGTCACGATTAACCACTTTAATCGATTGACAGCCCTAATATAAACATACACAGTAGAAACCCAAAATACAAGTATGAATCTGAAAATGAGCATAAAATGTCCTCTTTAAACTGGAAACTATCTCATCAAATAATAAATAAATAATAACTCTCTGTGCTTGACAATTTGTGATACTCAGTGCTACATACACATTGAGGCACCCAAAAAGTATTGAGGTTCAATACCCCTTAGCCCTATAGACAATCATCCCCACACATGACCCAGCCAAATATAAGCCTGATCCTAATTTTAAGGATTGGTGCCAACAAGCCTTATATGAACTGAAATGGGATGAATAAAATAAAAAACATAAAAGTCACTCACACTAAGACACACAATATCATACATATACACTGAGGAGACAGAGAGCAAGAACACATGAGGAGGGATGTGTAGACGCATGTGTACGTGCACGCGCATGCTCGGCCACGAGAGGGCTCAGATTTGGCTGCTCCTCGAGCTCCTCTCCTCGAGCTCCTCTCTTCTGAGCGCTGATGCGCGAGGTCCCCGACTGACACGCCTCGTGTATCTCCTCCCATCAGCCACAGGAAGAAATCATATCCAATTCTTAGCCGTGTCATTAGAACACTATACACCACCCAGCCGGCATTATAAATTGCTATTGAATGAGAAAAAAAGATTGTGAGTGAATGTTGGAGGAAATTTGTAGCCTACATTATATTTGCATAATGTGATTCTTTTTTTTTTTTTTTTTCCAACAAGTATCAGGAAATGGATCTGCCCAGTTAGCCATGCATGTGCAAATTAGTGTTAAATTGGAGTGATTGCGCGGATGTGCACTTTACCATTGAAATGAATCACACTAATCCTACAATACATTTGGCTACTATACTGCAGCAGATATATATGAATCCCTATGGGACTATTATAGAATATAAATTATATATAAAATGGTTTATCCATCCACAGAAAACATTATTCACCATAAAGTCAGTGAATATTAGAATTTCTCTGTTTTCTACAGGCTACTTGTATATGTGTGTGCATGTGTGTGTATGTGTGTGTGTGTGTGCATGTGTGTATGTGTGTGTGTGTGTGTGTGTCTATGTGTGTGTGTGTGCATGTGTGTGCATGTGTGTATGTGTGTATGTGAATTACTCATCGGTGATCATACGGGAGATGACGTCACATTTACTAGAGGTAACCTGACGATTCAGAGCTGACGTCATTGGACTGGAATATACTCTGAGCAGCTTGATGAGGATGATATCACAAAATAGGAAAATTTTGTCCTCATGAATAAATGACGCTGCGAAACTGAAGCTTATTTATGAAAATAAATTAAATATATATATCATAATAGACAAGGCAAGTTTATTTATATAGCACATTTCATACGCAAAGGCAATTCAAAGTGCTTTACATATATAAAAGCAAGATGAAAGAACACAAAGTGCATTAGATAAAAACGAAAAAAAAAATAAATAAATAATAATAATAATAATAAAAAGAATATAAAAGTATAAGTAGTATAATAGACTCACATGTTTTGTCACAGTATATTGTAATACAGTCTTGATGTTGTTTTCTTTCATTTTTGGTAAAGTTTTTAGGAATTGCTTTTCTGCAATTCATCCTAATGCATCATTTGCATCATTTCATTTTAACATGGCAGATTTTCATTTTTAGGTTTGCAGCATCCAGCCTTGCAGGATTTGTCTGTATGGTAAAGGATGTCAGACCTGCAGGGCTATTTGTGAAGATGATAATTCTTTCAGATGATGCAGTGATGACGGTGTGAATTTAGTCCTCGTGAAGAAATGACGCTGTGAAACTGAAGCTTATTTATGAAAATAAATGAAATATATATCTCATAATAGACTCACGTGTTTTGTCACAATATACTGTAGTACAATCTTAATGTTGTTTTTTTTTCCTTTTGATACAGTTTCTAGGAATTGCTTTTCTGCAATCATCCCAATGCATCATTTGCATCATTTCATTTTAAAATATCAAAAATCTCAGGTTTGCAGCATCCAGCATTGCAGGATTTGTCTGTATGAATCACCTTAGTAAAGGATGTCAGACCTGCAGGGCTATTTGTGCAGATGATAATTCTTTCAGATGATACAGTGATGACGGTGTGATTGTGTAAAGATATACAGGCTATTCCTCCTATCCATCCTCCTATTCCAGTTGTGGATATGGCTGCCTGTGGGTGCATGTGTAACAGCCCTGCGCACCGGAGCCAACCATTAGAGAGAGAGAGAGAGAGAGATGCATGCAATAGGGGGAGGGGTGGAGAAAAGAGAGGAGGAGAGTGTGACTGTGTGTGTGTGATAGTAGCCTACCACCACACACACACACTTTGGGAGGGTTAGTGTGTGTTTCAGCCAGTCAGTCAGAGTGAGTGTGTAAGCCATGTTGGATGTGAATGAACGGGAGGAGAGATGCTGCTGCCGCGCCGCCGCCTCTAACGCTCAGACCTGCAGCTCCAGCAGCTCCACGGACCGCAGCTCAGGGTAGATGCCGGAGGAGAGACGGGGGAGCCTGGGGGAAGGTGTCGGGCGGTGCCGGCGGTCCTGGAACTGGAACTGGCCACTATAGCCGGAACGAGAGAAGAAGTAGAGAGTAGCGAGAGAGAGAAAGAGAGAATAGGCTGGAAGAGAGGAGGGAGTGACGGAGGAAAGGGAAGAGACTAAATGGCTGCACCGCTACCAGGCTTCACCTCGTCTCTGGCTCTCCACCTGCTTCTTCTCCTCCTCCTCCTCGGCCCTTTGTTCGCCCTCACCCCGGGGACGGGGACTACAGGAGGGACCCCGGGCCTCTGCTACCGAGACGCCGGTAAAGGTAAAGTGAGCCAGCAGCAGCAGCAACAGCAGCAGCAGCGTGGAGAAGCAAGGGAGGAGTCACCGAGAAGCAGCTGGAATCTACGCCCGAGCAGGTGTACCGTTGAGCGGATACAGAACGAGGGATGCTCCGGAGGAGAGCAGCAGAGCGCAGGGGGGACGTTGCTAGGATACCACCAGGAGGATGATGGGGCATGGATGGAGAGACTGGAAGGAGTCGGGACGTTTTGGAGGAGTGGAAACGACCCACCGGCACCATCACCATCATCACCACCTCCTCTTCCTCCTCTCCACCAAGGTATTAGGAGCAGCTCTGATGGAGGAGGAGAGGGAGTGGAGAGAGGGAGGAGAATGAGGAGGAGGAAGAAGGGCGTTGTTTCTCCTCCACCTGCTTTCTCTTCCTCCTCCTCGCCGGTTCAAAACGGCACAAAACGGGCAGTACAAAGGACTAGAGCGTCGAGGCCACACCTCGCCAAACGTGCAGCCTTTGTGCACGCCTCTGGCCTGTGCAGGGCACCCGGAAGTAGTGGAGAGAGGAGGAGGAGAGGTGTGGGAGAGGTGTGGGAGAGGGCTGGTGAGGTGAGGAGGCTCCTCTTTGCTCCATGGTGCTCCCAGACACCCCTGCATCTCTGCTGCTCGAGCCCCGACAAACAAGCCCTCTCCCCGGCCAACAACCCCTCCTGTGGCCCCTTGCCAACCGGTTGCATTCATCCTCTTTCTGGATACAATTCACCCCACAGTGATGCTCCAAACTCCTGCAAATTTCATCCCCGTTTCAACAACAATTCAGACTGTACCCAAGGATCAAAATTATTGGACTACATTTGTAATTTTTCCACCTCCCAGACCTGCAAATTTCACCCCTGTTTCACCAACAATTCAGACTGTATCCAGGGATCAAAATTGGACTACGTTCGTCATTTTTCAACCCCCAAGATAGGCCACACTGATACAAAAATTCACCCAGTTTATAGGAGCAGCAACAATAATAATAAGGCTGGGGATGCTGATGGGGGCTCCGCCAGCGTGGACAGGTGGGCTGCTAATTGTTCTCATTTGGAAAGGCACAATGTTATCGATCCCGGCAGCAACAGAGAGGAGGGGGGTGATGATGGCTGTTTGACTGGGTGCATTAGGTGCAGGGAGGGGGTGAGGAGGAGTGGGGGAGATGAGGATGAGGTGGAGGAGGATGGGTACAGATGTATCGCACCGGCACTGATTAACCCCAGTACCCTGGCACGTCTAGATTGTTGTGTCCGTGAGGCGAAAGCGAGGCATTACCACGCCAGAATTATGGATAAGAGGAGGGAGGGAAAGGCTGGGGTGAACCAAGGCAACAAACACATTAATTTATCTAATTATCCGGATAATGATTTGGCTATTCCGATTCTTACGCTCCCATGTAAGGCTGATAATGAGCTTCCGCATGGGAAATCAGCACCAGCAACCAGAGGGCAGAGCAGCCAAACCCGGGGAGGAAGCGGAGAGGCTCCCGGTGGTTGCTTTGGTTGTTTGGACAGAATAGAAATAGGGGGTGGATATTTAGCAGAGTTTATGGTCCCGGTGGGAGTCATAGCTCAGAGGAATCCCCCCATCCAATTTCCCCCCAGAAGCATCACAGAGACGCACGGCCAACGTTTCCTCTCCAGCAAAAGCGCATCAGAATATCCTGGCCCGGTGCTCGATACGCCCCCTCAAACACTAACAGGCGATTATGCAGAAAGTGGAAAACTATCCAACTCGATCCGTCTGTGTGCTGAAAAAGTAACTCCAGAGTCTGCCGGTGACTCAGGCTTTTTCTTGCCTGTTAAATCTCCCGGTGTTGTGTCAGCCACGTCTCGCTCTGCAACAGTTTTTAAACCACCGCGTCTCCTCTCTCAGCCCGATGACACCACAGCTAAAAAACCCACGTTTTTCTCGGAAATGAACCTGACCACATGGCAGGCTGACTCTGTACTTCCGGAAATGAACCTGTCCACATGGCAGGCCGACTCTGCACTTCACTTCCCCTTTGTGAAGGACGTGAGTTCAGCACCTCCTGACTCCCAGCGCGTGTTTTTGTGGAGCAAATTCAACTCCAACAGTAATAATAACAACGAAGAGGGGGAGATAAAGGAATATGAATCTAAATTAGAAAAATCTCCTTGGCATGGTCAGACACAGCAACAAGACATGTGGGAGAGCGCGTTGCGAGAGTTGGTCAAGGCAGGGTGCGCTGACAGTATGTCCACCGACTGTTCAGCCACCGAGCAGAGGGACGGCGCGCATATGCAATTAAAATCCGGTAAGCAAGTGCCATTAGAGCCGGAAGGTGTCAGACAGTCAGATAGGCGGCAGATGGGGGCCGAGGGAGAAAGGGAGAGGGATGCAGAGAGGGAGGGAGAGGGCTTGGAAGGGTCCGCTGCTGTTGCTGTTGGGGGAGGAAAATTACAGGTGGGGGAGGGCGAAAGAGAGGCGCGGCTGATGGGAGGGAGAGTACCAAGGGGAGAAGAGCAAGAAGAGGAGGAGAGGGAGAGGGGAATAACAAAGGCAAGCCAGGCAGCAGAGGAGGAGAGAGAGGCAGAGGAGGGAAAGGGTCAGGATAGGGGCAGTAGCACCACCACCATCACCATCACACAGCCAGAGAAAAAAGAGAGCCAGGCAGATGAAAGCCATGAGGTGGGAGAGGGGGATGAGAGGGAGGTGGAAGGGGAGGAGGAGGAGAGGCACAGCACGAGGGGGGAGAGGAGCCTGGAACGACTGATAATAGTAGCAGATGATGAAATCTCACAGGGAGAGAGGGGGAGGAGGATTTTGATGCCGTGGCCTCGCTCTCGACGTGCAGCCAACAGACACCCCCATTTCTCCCAGTATAACTTCCAGGTGCAAGTAGCTGAGAACCAGCCACCCGGCACATCGGTCATTATCATGTCCGCCTCAGACCCGGACGCGGGAGATGCAGGCAGGCTGAGCTACAGCATGGCCCCGCTGATGAACAGTCGGTCATCTGACTACTTCCACATCCACCCGGAAACAGGTCTCATCAGCACCACTCAGATTCTAGACCGAGAGCACATGGATTTGCATTACTTCCGAATCACAGCGACTGATTTTGGCTCTTCCCGCCTCTCTGGCACCACCATGGTGGCCATTACTGTTTCAGACCGGAACGATCATGCTCCTATATTTGAGCAGACAGAGTACAGGGAGACGATCAGGGAGAATGTAGAGGAGGGGTATCCCATCTTACAGCTGAGAGCGACAGACTTAGACTCCCCATCCAATGCCAATATCCGTTACCGTTTCATCGGTGACACCGCTGCGATGGCACGAGCTGCCTACGAGATTGACCCACGCTCTGGCCTCATTACAACCCGTGGAGCGGTGGACCGGGAAAGCAACGAGCACTACACTCTACTGGTGGAGGCCAGCGATCAGGGGAAGGAACCAGGGCCACGCTCCGCTACTGTTAAAGTTTTCATCACCGTTCTGGATGAAAATGACAATGTGCCACAGTTCAGTGAAAAGCGCTATGTGGTGGCAGTGAAGGAGGACGTGCGGCCTCACTCTGAGATCCTCCGTGTGAGCGCCACAGACCGGGACAAGGACAGCAACGCCGCTGTTCACTATAACATCATCAGTGGTAATAGCCGTGGACAGTTTTCCATCGACAGTGTCACTGGGGAGATCCATGTTGTGGCACCGCTGGACTATGAGTCCGAACGGGAGTACACGCTCCGGGTTCGTGCCCAGGACAATGGCCGGCCACCTCTCTCCAACAACACCGGTATTGTCAGTGTGCAGGTAACAGATGTCAACGACAACCCGCCAATCTTTGTCTCCACACCATTCCAGGCGTCTGTGCTCGAGAGCGCCCCAGTTGGTAGCTCCATCCTCCACATTCAGGCCATTGATACAGATTCTGCTGATAATGCCCGTCTGGAGTACAGATTAACCGGCACCAGCTCTGACACACCATTCGTCATCAATTCTGCAACAGGCTGGGTCACTGTGAGCTCCATTCTTGACCGAGAATCTGTGGAGCACTATTTCTTCGGCGTGGAGGCGAGGGATTATGGCCTGCCACCTCTCTCTGCTACAGCGAGTGTTACAATAACAGTGATGGATGTTAATGACAACCGCCCTGAGTTCCTCCAGAAGGAGTACTACGCTCGCCTGAATGAGGATGCGTCGGTCAGCACCAGCGTAGTGACAGTCACGGCCGTGGACCGTGACGTCAACAGTGCTGTGACCTATCAGATAACAGGAGGAAACACCAGAAACCGCTTTTCCATCAGCACAGCAGGAGGGGCTGGACTTCTCTCGTTGGCTCTGCCATTGGACTACAAACAGGAGCGGCGTTACGTTCTGACGGTCACCGCCTCGGACCGAACGCTCCATGACATCTGTCAGGTGCACATCAACATCACAGATGCCAACACTCATCGGCCTGTATTCCAGAGTGCCCACTACTCTGTTAGTGTGAATGAGGACCGACCACCTGGGAGCACCGTAGTTGTGATCAGCGCCACAGATGATGATGTCGGTGAAAATGCTCGGATCACATATTTCCTCGAGGACAATATCCCACAATTCCGCATCGACACCGCCACAGGGGCTATAACGCTCCAAGCAGAGCTTGACTATGAGGACCAGATGACCTACACTTTGGCCATAACAGCCAAAGACAACGGCATACCTCAGAAAGCAGACACTACATATGTTGAGGTGAACGTGAATGATGTGAATGACAATGCACCTCAGTTCCTCAGCCCCAGATATCAGGGAACAGTGAGCGAAGACGCCCCTCCCTTCACCAGCGTCCTCCAAATCTCAGCCACTGACCGCGATGCACACGCCAACGGTCGTGTTCAGTACACGTTCCAAAATGGCGAGGACGGGGACGGAGACTTTACCATTGAACCTACATCTGGCATCGTCCGAACTGTTCGCCGTTTGGACCGCGAGAGCGTGCCGTTCTACGAGCTGACAGCCTACGCTGTAGATCGAGGCGTGCCCCCTCAGCGAACCCCAGTCCACATCCAGGTGACGGTCCTAGATGTGAACGACAATGCCCCTGTCTTCCCTGCTGATGACTTTGAGGTTCTGGTGAAGGAAAACAGCGCAGTGGGCTCTGTGGTCGCCCAGATCACAGCCACAGACCCAGATGAAGGCGCCAACGCTCAGATCATGTATCAAATCGTGGAGGGCAACATCCCTGAGATCTTCCAGATGGACATCTTTTCCGGGGAGCTCACTTCACTCATTGATCTTGACTATGAGGCCCGCAATGAGTATGTCATCGTAGTCCAGGCCACCTCGGCGCCTCTTGTCAGCCGGGCCACTGTCCGGATCCGATTGGTGGACCAGAACGACAACTGGCCCACTCTGCAGCACTTCCAAATCATTTTTAACAACTTCGTGTCCAATCGGTCCAACAGTTTCCCCAGCGGGGTAATTGGGAGAGTACCCGCCCACGATCCCGACGTGTCAGATAGGCTGTACTACACCATCGACCAGGGGAACGAGCTTCACCTGCTGCTCCTGAATCACACCAGTGGAGAGATCCGACTGAGCCGAAAACTGGATAACAACCGGCCGCTGGTGGCTCCCATGCTGATCACTGTCACGGGTAAGAGACCGTGGAGGGGGAAAAGGGAGGGAGGGTGTGTGTGTGTAGTCAGTTTCGATTCCCCTGTAGCTTTCCTCACTGTAACAAATGCTGTGAAGATAAAGACTCCACAGGTTTGAGTGAGAAAGGGCTGTGATAAGACTGGATGACATTTGGTTGAGCTCTGGGCATTGCTTCTCTTTTGTCTCTTCTTCTGGACTTGATGAAAATGAGCTTTTTGAAACACATTCAGGTGGTTGTGTGTGCAGGAAGCTGAGTGAATGAGTGGGATGGAGAGAAAGCCAGCAAATTTGATTTGTTACCTGTGTCTCAGGCATCTGCATGTACCTGAGTCCCTTAAGGAGAAGGCTCTTGGGAGAAATTGTGTGTGCATGTGTTTGTGAGAGAAATAAAGAGCTGTTGCTAGATTTCCCTGAGAGCATGGAAGGTAAACATTTAGGAGATTGATTGGTAGTCGACTTAGCAGAGTGGAAAGAGTGGAAGAGGTGAGAAAAGGATGACGAGAGAAAAAGGGGTGTGTGATGCTGAGTGTGGATTTTGTGTGAGAAAACATGACAGTACGGAAGTGAGAAAATCGTGTGTGAGAATAGATCAATATTTGAAGGCACTTTTGTCAATGTGAGATTAATTAGTAGTTTTTTTCATATCGGTAAGCATCGCAAGCAAACTGGTGTAAAGCAGGTATTTTATTGCACCCAATTCGACTGTTATCAGGCTATTAAATAGGCGTTATCAGTCACTATAAGCACCATAATAGGGGCCTACTACGCTCACTACGTTCAACACAATCTAACATGTTGTAAAATGGAATGAAACGTCACGTTTTTAACACAAACAAAAAGGCTTCTTTAGGTTTAGGCAAAAAAAACAGTTAGGTTAAGGCAACAAAATTACAACCTCTTCAGGTTTAGGCAACAAACTACAACCTATTTAGGTTTAGGCAACAAAACTACAACTTCTTTAGGTTTAGGCAACAAACAGGTTTAGGTAATAAAACTACAACTTCTCTACAATTAGGCAAAAAACAGTTAGGTTTAGGTAATAAAAATACAACTTCTTTAGGTTTAGGCAAAAACAACAGTTAGGTTTAGGCAACAAAACTACAACTTCTTTAGATTTAAGCAAAAAACAGTTAGGTTTAGGCAATAAAACTACAACTTATTTAGGTTTAGGCAATAAAACTACAACTTCCTTAGGTTTAGGCAAAAAACGACCTGGTTAAGTTTAGAGAAAAACATCGGTCACTAGAGGTCGCTGTTGTGTTCTTTTATACCTTCTTTCAGTGATATACCATGTGAATATATGATAAAACCTTCCAGTGGGTGTAGTAGGCCCCTATTCACCCACATCTATGGGGCTTATAGTAACTGATAACGGCAATTTAATAGTCTGACTGTTTATTTCGGGCATGTGCAATGGCAGTTTTGCTGGTGGAGAAAGAGCTGTGTGTATGAGCAGTGATCGGTATCACAGTTCCACCCACGCTGTTTGATTGACAGGTGATCTGGGCTGAACACAGTCCAAGTTACCATAGCGATTTGGTAAAATTAAAGAAAATCTATTTAGCAGGGAAACGAGGAAGCACACAAGTCCGACTTGCAGAGCCGATTGCTGTCACTTGCTGTTAAATATTGAAATACATCAATACTTCCTTGATGTGATTTATTTCCTGATGGAATAGGAGAGTGAGGGGTCCATCTTCAGTGTAAACCCATGGGCTATTAGTATGGAGAGAGAAACATGCTTTGATTTTCCTAGAAAATAGCCACTTAACTTAAAGGTCGGATCTTTAATGCTGATAAACCAACAATAGTACACTAGATTTTAGAAATGAGCCAACTGCAAAACCTAGCTCAGTGTTGCCAACTCTTCTCCTATGAAAGTAGCTAGCACCACTAGCTCCAAAAGTTGAGCGAGAAGGTCGCCAAGTCGGCAACACTGACAGTCCGTCCCTTCAGGACTCCCTCCAAAGCCACTCCCCCAAAATTATCCCTATGAACATAAACATGGCTATTGTTCGTACTCATAGCTGTCAAGCTAGCTGAATGAAATGATTGAACGGGTTAATTACAGTCCTGCGGCAGCCACAGATACCACAGTTTTCCTTTGTTTTGTCAGAGCATTTGATTCATTGATTTATTGGGAATATTACAATGAACAACACTACCAACCCATTAACCATCCATTCTGTTGATCATTTCATGCAGTGAGAAGTAATGTTGCTGCAGGAGCTGAAACAGACAGAGGGTGAAAGTGCTTTTGGTATGAGAAAAGTTAAGCGTTTTTTGGACATTAAAGCATGTAAACATGTTCTAGTAGAAACCCAAAATACAAGTATGCACCCGAAAATAAGCATAATAGCTTATTTTCTCTTCTCTCTTCCAAACTTTTCAAATTGAAGTCGATTTCCTTCAAATTTGTTTTTAGGTGTATTTTGTTGTTTATTTGTTTGCATTTCCAGGCCTTAGCTTCAAGCCAAAGGCTTCCTAACAGCTTCTTTGCTGTCAGTGATCAAAGCCGTAGAAACAGAATGAGGAAAAGAAACGAGAGCAGCAGTTTAGTGCTGCGTTTGTGTTCTGGCTTGGGAGTGTGTGTGTGTGACCTGCTACCCTATTTACTCTGCTTTTATACCAGCCTCACTGGTGGTGACGATGATGCTCGCTCATACATGTATTCAGTTTGGTGTCAGTTTGGAGTTAGTGAGTGAAGTGAATGAGAGAGCGAGTGGTTAAGTTTGTGAGTGAATGACTAATCTGGGTTTGAGTGAGTGAGACAGTAATCGAGGGAGTACATGAAAGAGAAAGTGACTGAGAATATGAGTGAGTGAGTGAGTGAGTGAGTGAGGAAGTAAAAGAGAAAGTGACTGAGTAAATGAGTGAGGTTAAACGTTAGAGAGTGACTTATCATATGAGAGAGTGCACGAGTGGCCAAATGTCTGATAGAGTGAGTGAGTGAGTGAGTGAGTTACCAAGTAATACACTTTGCCTAGCTGCTTGTTTGGCACGCCCTTAAACAAAGCTAGTTAGAGTGGAGCTGGAGCAGAGTCTGAAGAGTTTGGATCAGTTGACCAATCACAACAGAGTGTACATGTATTCAGTTTGGTGTCAGTTTAGAGTTAGTGAGTGAAGTGAATGAGTGAGCGAGTGGTTACGTTTGTGACTGAATGACTAATCTGGGTTTGAGTGAGTGAGTGAGACAGTAATCGAGGGAGTACATGAAAGAGAAAGTGACTGAGAATATGAGTGAGTGAGAGAGTAAGTGAGTGAGTGAGTGAGTGAATGAGGGAATAAAAGAGAAAGCGACTGAGTAAATGAGTGAGGTTAAATGTTAGAGAGTGACTTATCATATGAGAGAGTGCACAAGTGGCCAAATAGATTGAGTGAATGAGTGAGTGAGTGAGTGAGTGAGGAATCAGGCAAACCTGTGTGTGTACCATGAACTGTATGTATGTATGTACAGTATGTGCCAGCCTTTGTCTCCATCTGTCTCTTCCAATGTGCATCTAGCTCGGTTCAACCAGACGTGTGGATTCATTTCCAATTGTCTCGCTGTTTCTCTCACTGGGAAAGTATTTTACTCTCTCTCTCTCGCTCTCTCTCTCTCTCTCTCTCTCTCACTCTCTCTCTCTCTCTCTCTCTCTCTATCGCTCCAGGATTTGACAGTTATGAGATTATAATGAAACAACAGTCAGCCAGAGTCATGCTCGGAGCAGAGCTGTCACTTTCATTGTGTGCTGTGTGTTATCTGTGACTACCCGTCCTTCCTCTTTCCCACCACTTTCTTCCCTTTATTCTACCCATCCTCAAATGAATGGATGGATGGATGAATTCTTCCCAGTTATTCCTTACATTTCTCTCTCTTATTTTTCATCATCCTTCTTTCCATTTGTGTCTTTTCCCTTCTGCCTTTTCTGCTCCTTTAGTTCTTCTCTTTCTATCCATCTCCACAGTCTTATTATTTCTGTATTCACCTGCTATACCTCTGTTCTCTCTCTCTCTCTCTTTCCTCTTCCCTTCTTCCGTATTCAGTAATCCATCCTTCTGTCCTCTTCTCTCTCCCTCAATACTTCCCTGTAATCCTCACATAACTCTCATGGGCTGTGTCTCTTCCACGGCATATCCTTTTCAACTCTGCTCCTCCTCTTTCCTCCTCTCCTCTTTTCCGCTGTCTTCCCTCCTTATTTCCTCTCCTTGTGTGTGTCTGAACGTGTTGTGTTGTTTGTGTGTGTTTCCGCCTGATTTTTATGCGTGTGCGTGTTTTCACAGTGTTTTCTCGTAGCGGAGAGATTTCTCTATGTGTACGTGCTGGTGAATGATTTGTGTTTGCACATCGTAGTCCTGTGCACACGTGCATGTTTGTGTGTGTGTGTGTGTGTGTGTGTGTGTGTGTGTGTGTGTGTGTGTGTGTGTGTGTGTGTACTCTCAGGTGGCTCAAAGCATTGCACTTGAGAGTGTATTCATACTTTTTCGATGAATAATATCTATGCATGCCAGAGAGTGCTGGGACTACACTGCTTCGTGTCTTGCTTTCTTACTTCCTCGGTCTTTCACACTTTCTTCTCTCTCTCTCTCTTTCCCTCTCTCTCTCTCCTACTCTCTATCTCTTCCCCATTCTCAGTTAGCTCCACTCTATTGATTCTCAGGATAATTCCCATATTTATGGTGCATAGAGATTAAACGCTGCATCTGTGCTCGTGTTGCCAGCAGTTTAAGCACACACAGACACACACAAATTTGCATTTACACACATGAAAGTGGCTTTAGGGTCAGTTGGTTGTAGCTAGTAAAGAAAAAAAAAAGCTCATTTCAGCTTGGCACCCCGAACAGCATCAGCTCAAGGTGCCCTTGAGCAAAGCAACCCCCAACTGCTCCTGTGGCCGGCAGCAAAGACTGTGGTTGTACTGGCAAACTCCCAGTTTGTGAATGTGTGTAGCAGCTTGAATGAGGGGCAGAGCTCTGCAGGAAAAGAAAACGTGGCTAACTAGACTTCTTTGGGGAGATGAAGGTTGAAACAAAGACTCTGTGTGTCGACATGTTGGAAAGACCTTGTTCAGTTGGCCTTTGTTAACATTTTGACAGCAGGAAAAATACAGGTGTAAATAATAAAATTAACGATGGCTGAATTACATTCAGCTGCTTCACTTTCAGGGTCTTGGTGTTGTAAAGATCTACCTGAGCAGAGAATGAAGTCACTCTCCCTCAGTGTGTGTTGTAATCTGAGCTTCTCAATGCTTTGTTTACGTTGCCGGTCCGGCAGCACATGCATGCCATGTTAGTGCATGTGAGTCTCAATGTGTGTGCCTAACTGGCTAGCTAATCGCCGCCGCTCTGCGCTGCGTTCATAAGACGGCTACCGCTGATATCGTCGTCCCAACCCACGGCGTTGTCGCAGAAGCGTAGCGCCCACTCTCCAGTTTACCCAGTTTAACACTGTTAGTGCTGTCAGCACTGTTGCCATTGTTTGCACTGTTTGCGCTAGCCTGTTAACTGCTAGCTGTGCCGTGTGGAGGCAATCCCTCAATCATAGATATGCGCTGAATTTGGAATTTAGCACCTTTAGAGGTCCAGTGTGTAGGATCTGGTGGTATATAGTGGTGAGGTGAGGAGATTGCAACCAAATGAAGCCTCTCCCGTGTGTCAAGCGTGTAGAAGAAGTATGGTGTCAGACGCAAAAATGTGAATGGCCCTCTCTAGAGCCAGTGTGTAGAGTGTTTTTGTGCGTGGGAAGTGAGTGGTGAAGCAAGAGAGAGAGAGCGGTGACGACAGCAGCAACTAACGTTATTGACTCCGGCCCAATCAGGAAGAGTTAACAAAGTTTGGTTTGTCCGTTCTGGGCTACTGTAGAAACACAGTGGAGCAACATGGTGGACTCTGTGAAGAGGACTCGCTCCCTATGTAGATATAAACGGCTCATTTTAAGGTAACGAAAACACAACAATTCTTAGTTTCAGGTGTATATACACTAAAGAAAACATATTTCTTAATATTACAGTATATTCCATTTCTGCCAATGGATTCCCCTAATTGTTATACACTGGTCCTTTGATGTCATTAGTAACACCTGTGCTTTTCCTACTAGTCAAAATGTGAAATAAAAACGTATTTGGTGCCATTTATCTCAATCTCCTGTTTGGTGTTTGAAAAAGATACCGTAGCCTAATTGTTAAGGCAACTACATGCTAACTGTGACTCAGTTCAGTGCACCATGAAAACACTTACAGTACATACAGGTCATTGCACTGATGCTAACGAGAACCCCACCAATGTATTATGGGTGAGTAGGCTGACGCTGTATGTATGTGTAAGGCAGCTAATGCATTTACATGTGGGTCAGCTGAGAAAGGTCAACACCCAAGAGCATAATGTTCTGAATTATTCTCATTTTAGATTACATGTTTTTTTTTATCCAATATTACAAGCATGGGGATAAATGAGGCGAGAGTACAGTTTACATTTTAAAATAAAGATTTAGAAAAATAAAAGAGAACTGATGTTAAATGTCATGAACCTGGTTTAATGTCATGTTGTGATGAAAACATGGTTTTCCCCCGACCCACCAGGAAGCCCTACAGTTTCCGTTTTACCACCAAAACAAAGTTGTTTTTATATAATAGCCTTTTGAAAAGTGTTGTTTGTGTTTACCCCCGGCTCCCCTATTGCTCTGTATTGATTTGACTGGTCAGCCACAGCTTTATACACAGAGAGAGAGAGATAACTTCAATGTTTTAACCATTAATACAAATTTATTCATAAATACATTTTACAGGCCAGTACACAATGCTCAGCAGTGTGTGTTGCTACACCATACATATCGACTTTAAACTTTACAGAGGATAAAGAGAACATGAAAAAGTAGTACTAATGGGCTCAAACCCACATCCTCATAAGCCCACAGTACTTACTACAACAACCACGATGACCTACATGTACAGTACATACTGGCCAACCGCAATCTAAAGAAACTTTTACCAGCCCGTTCGAATCCATTAGAAGTGCGCTCTATACGTCTTTGGCCTGTCGGGGTCACGATGCGTCTACCACCCGTCAGGAGCTAAGTGGTTCAGGCCGAGCAGAGAAGGTTGATGAGTTTGACACAGTTTCAGAGGCACAGAGAGCCAGATGGCAGGCAGTTAGTGTACTGTAACCATGACACCAACGCTGGGACCAAACCTGTGACCTCAACAGGTTTTTACCAGTGTGTGTCCTCTCATATTTTTAAGCTTAAAGGGGTTTGGAAGTGGGTTGTATGAGGTATTTATCCATAGTCAGTGTATTACCTACGGTAGATGACGGTCGGCACGCCCCCGGTTTGGAGAAGCAGACAGGAGTTTTGACATGGCAAAGCAATGTACTGCTGTGGACGGGGCCGGCAGCAAAACTTATTTCAGTCACCTAAAAGAAAGGCTCACCTAAAACAAAAACAATATACGTTTAAGTGTATATATTTAGAATATTTTCGCCAGTTTACCTTGCCATGAGACAGCTATACAGTCTATGTTTCCAATGGGGAACTGAAGCTGTTATCTATGCTCTCGCCAAAGCCACCAGACTCCATTGGAAAAAACTGTAATTTTATCTCACAAAACACAGGAGTTGCTGGTCTACCGCTGCCTTAATAGGTTAGTTAGTTTGTGTTACTGTGTGACTTTGGTTAGTTTGTATTCACCAAATTCCCACAATACCACAAACAAACTAACCGATCAAGGCAGCGGTAGACCAGCAACCCCCCTGTTCTGTGAGGTAAAATACCAGGTTTTTTCAATGGAGTCTGGTGGCTTTGGCGAGAGCATAGATGGATACGACGGCTTTAGTTCCCAGTTGTCAGAAAGGGCTGTCTTACAGCAAGGTAAACCAGTGAAAATATTTGAAATATAGCATACACTTAAACTGATTTTTTAAGGTGGGCCTTTCTTTTAGGTGGCTAAAATACGGTTTGCTGCCAGCCCCGTCCACAGAAGTACATTGCTTTGCTTCCGTGTGGTAACTCCTGTCTGCTTTTCTAAGCTGGGGGCGTGCCGACCGTCATTTACTTTAGGTAATACACTGACTATGGATAAGTACCTCATACAACCCCACTTCAAAACACCCAAACTATCCCTTTAAGCTGATATTCTGCAGCGGTTTTCAGCTCACTGAAGGCCAGTCTGTCTATAACACCCTCGCATAGTTAAGTGCTTTACAACTCAAGGCTTGTGTTAAAAGGAAAGTGGGCTGTCCCCACGGCTTAAGTAAAGGGCTTCTGTTATTTTATGCAAATGGGAAAGGGTATTATCAATGTATTTTTCTCTGAGACATATAGAGAGGAATCAGAGTGACAGTTAAACGCACTGATAAGGTGACTGTTTCCCAGCTTTCATTTATCCAGGATTTGTTAGATTTGCACTCAGGTCTCTTTTACTGTAAATGCCAAGTTACTTTGCATTCACACAGCTCTGCACATCCCCATCTGGGAGCTGCCCTGAACAAATACAGTCCATTTGATACGTCTCCTCAGAAGGATAACAATGTGGTTTGAGTGGCAGGATGACTGCTGGGAAAATAGTGATACATTAGGCAGCATTATGCATAGGGCATTGCTGTGACAGGGAAAATTCAGGCATGCTGTGCTGCCATGTGTGCATATTTTGACAGAAGTTTTCAGGGAGTTGAAAGCATCACACGTTTGTGTTCCCTGCTGAGAGATTTGCAGTTGGTCTGGGAAGCCTCTGCTCCTGAAATCTGCTACTCACACCGTCTTTCTGAGTAGGCATGAAAAATGTGTCCACTTAAAGCCTTTAAATAATACGACCTCATTATAGAAACAGTGAATAGAATAAAAACAGCTTGAGTTACAGTCATTAGAGATTTGCTTTACTAAATGTCAGATTTTTATTGTAATTATACTCAGGTACAAGGACATTTTGCAGGCTTCTCTCAATATAGTTAGAGAAAAAAAACAATAAATAAACAGTGATAAAAAAAACAGTAATAAAAACAGTAATAGCAGAAAAAAATAAAATAAAATACACTAGTTAACTTCATTTGGAAATGGATGGATTTTATTTAAGAAAAAATATTACTTAAATAATGTATTTATGAATACTTCTTCTTCTTCTCGTTGTTATTATTAAATAAAGGCACTAATAAAAACAGTAATAGCAGCAAAGAAATATATAAAGCACTACTTAACTTGAATTTAATAATTTTATTTAAGAAAAAAACATTATTTAAATAATGCATTTATAAATTCTTCTTCTTCTTCTTCTTCTTCTTCTTATTGAATACAGGCAGTGATAAAAACAGTAATAAATACAAAATAGAAGGCACTAGTTAACTTAAATTTTATAATTTTATTTAAGAAAGATATTATTTTAATCATTTATTTATAAATTATTATTATTATTATTATTATTATTATTATTATTATTATTATTATTATTATTTCATTTAAATAATTATTATTTACACACTGTCAAAACAGACCGATGCATTTTTTTGGATTATCAAAAAGCTGTGTCTAACTATGACTCCCAGGTTCCCCAAGAAGCTAAACTACACAAAGTTCTCCACACTGCTCTTCTGTACGCGACCAGAGAAAGTCATAAAACTTACCCTACATACATCACTTCATTATGTTATGCAGGCTGAATATGGTATCTGCTCTGATAGCATATTCAACCTGCGTAATACATTAAACTCAGGAGAGACACAGTTCAAATATTCAGACTCTTGGCAGCAGAAAATTACAGAGTTTTATTACAAACTACCTCTATAATTTGCTGGAATAGTAGCCTATCATGACTGTTTGTGATAAAGACGCGGTGAATAATTAAATGTCACACACATGGAGAAAATTAATGCATCTTTTTTTTCCCCCCTCTCTGCTACGCTCCAGCACCTTGCAGGTTGTTTTTGTACTTTGGCTTTATCTTTAATTAGGATGGCTTTTTATTTATCCATTATATTCTGTTAGCAGTCCAAAACCAGGCTGTTCTTTTACACCATTTGTAGCTATACCTATGAAAAGTAATGCACTGTATAATCGTATACCCCACAAAATCAATTTGTATGTAATCCACGCAATCGTGACCCAGGAAGTATAAAGAGTGATAAATGCCGTGTCAGGAGGAGGTTGGGTTGGATGGGTGGGTAAAAAAACACCAGACTTTTGGAGTCCAGCGTTCGTGTCCTGTGTGAAACCAGAAGTAAACTTATTTCTCACGTAACTTAAGTTATGCCACTTCCATAATTATTTAACCTAAACCTAAACCTAAACTTAAACCTTTTCCTAAACCTAAGTAAGTAGTTTTGTTGCCTAAACCTAACCAAGTTGTTTCCTGTGAAGACAGAAGTTCATTTTTAAAAAGACTGTATGCATGTAACGAACAGAAATTGACACGTGTTGCCGGACACTCGAAGGAAAAATAAAAATGAAAAATAATTTTAAAAAAAAATGAGGAATAACTTCGTAAGATATCATAGGAACAGTTTTATGAGGATACGTTGTCTGAAATACCAAGTACAGGGTAACATTTTTACAGAGACAACGGCACCAAATGAGGAGAAAAACTTCTTCTGCAACACACTATTATGCAATAAGGCATTAAGACACCAGGACATTATTCACATTTTAAAAATTAAAATCTATCTTTAATGATCTAAACTGCCTGAGGACATTTGATCAAGATCCAGCAAAACTTTATCTGCAAGCAAAACTTATTTTAGCATGTTAATAACTGCTTTACTGTCATTCAAATAGATAACTTCAAGTGCATCACATATAAACAGTGTTTATTACCCAAAGGCTAGGTCTCCTGACCTTTCAGACATCAAAGATCTAAAATGCTGGATGGCAAATAGAAATATAAGTGTTCATAAATAGCATTTTAATGATTTGTTTGCGCTGGGTTCAGGTTCAGTCCACATCAGCCACCGGGGAGGACTGAGAAGCACGATGTGAGGAAAATGAGGAGAGAACATCAACTGACTGGAACGTCCACGCTATGTTTAGCATCGTGCCATCAATAAATCATTACGGCATTAGCATTACAACATTAACATGATTACTGTAAACAAACGAGGCCGCTGCAGAGAGAGAAGCTGGACAGTGATCCAGAGACACCAGGGCTGGTTTGGATGAGTCTGTTGAAGTCTGTTGGATTGCTTCAAGGCTGTAATGCATTGCAACGCAAAAAAAAAAGAGTACGCTGTTCAGGTCAATCAGGGTTGATTTGACATGTGATCAGTTTTTATCACGTGGTGCATCATAATCACCACCTTTTTGGTGTGAACTGTGCAGGAAAGATTGACAACTCGCTGCACTTTTCAGCTGCTGCTGCTGCTGTTAATTGGTAGTTAAGAGCTGCTGCCAACGTTGATGTTCTGTCTCTCTTTGGGTCGGCTCGGGACGGGTCGACCACATTTAGGTTTAATTATCCTCGGGCCTTTTTGGATCAGGTCTGACTGCTCTTTCAGATTGGGTTTCTTTCCTTGTCTTGTTTTGGATTTGGTCCAAAATGTCCTCTTACGTGAAAACAGTGATGTCCTGAGATTTCTACTATGACAACATCCCTTCACATGCTCTTCTACGTCTGCGTTGGATCTCTGATTCAGTGTGTGGTGATAGTAGACGGAAAGCTGTACTGACGCAGCAGCCATCTTGATCCGTTAGTGATGAGAGTATCTGGTTTAAGTTGGAACAGCTGTCTATAACTAGAAGGTTGATCATCTGCTGTACTAGCCCGTTTTCATTCCCAGGGCGTCAAATACCAAGGCTTTGTCACAGCTGTCAGCGTTCGGTACTGTCACACAAGGCACCCTTCAGCATCGGTATGAAACAATAAACGCTCCGACAGTGTCGTGACGTAGTTTGAAGGACCAGTGTGTGACATTTCGGGGGATCTATTGGCAGAAATGGAATATAATATTCGTAACTATGTTTTCTTTAGTGTATAATCACCTGATAATAAGGGTTGTGTCTTCGTTACCTTAGAATGAGCCCTTCATATCTACATCGAAACACTGATAACTTTTCCTGCTTGGACCGGAGTCGATAATGTTACTCGCTCCTGTCGTCGCCACTCTTTCTCTCATGCTTCACCACTCACTTCCCACGTACACACACACACTCTACGCACTGGCTCTGCTCCAACTGGCTCTAGAGAGGGCCGTTTACGTTTTTGCGTCGGCCACCGTAGCTCTCCAACATGCTTAGCACACTGGAGAGGCTTCAGTTGGTTGCAATCTCCTCACCTCACCACTAGATAACGCCAGATCCTACACACTGGACCTATAAAGAGTAAAAAGACACACTAAGGGAAGGTGGGAGGGGAGGTGGGTGGGTCCAACAAACACAAGGCCTTCATCCAAGAGACCGCTGTTGGTGTCCTGTGCGTTAAGTTTCACTTTCACATTACAATCAGCTGTTCATTCGTGTCCCGTGAGCACAACTTTCAATTTCATTTTCACTGTACAAACGTGTTAGTTTTAAGCCAAAGCATGTTGTTCTTTCCTAAACCTAACTAAGTGGTTTTGTTGCCTAAACCTAAAGGGATGCCAAGGGTAACTATAGTGATTTTGATGGCCAAAATATAGTGACGCCAAGGGGCGTGACGCCAAGGGGCGTGACAAAGCGGCGGTATGTGTCGAGTTGGGATGAGAACGTGTTGAATGTACCCTGAGGCTGTGTGGCCGCACCTGCAACATTTTCCATTCTCATTTCGTTTTCTATCTGTTTTTTATGCGGGGTTGGGTGTAGCTGGGGAAATTGGATGCTTGTTTTTTCCCCTAAATACAATCACAGCGAACAAAGATTAATTTCTCAGTTTCAGTTAAAGCTTTTCCTTTTAGAGCACGGTTTCCACACTTCTCCTCTCTCTAAGTTGTGAACATTAATAATTATAATTCAAACATTATTCAGTGGTGTGTATTCTCTCTGGCGTGTTGATTGGCATCACAGGAGTCCTTTTTTTCGCTGCACGTACCGTACTGAGCAGACCATTACTGCTGCACTATTACGCCGCTGCGGCCCCACAGGAGAAATTGTTTGGAAAATTTAAATTTGGGATCTTTTCAGGCAAACCTCGCAGTGATGGGAGCGGTGAATGCTGCTGCAGACACACCCTGCCTCAGGTGCTGGAGTGATTTACAGAAGAGAGTTTTCAGTCCACAATGTTATGCTCCAAAATACCAAATTATTTAACTCAAAAACAACAACCTCAGATAGGTTGAAGCCCTGTTTACAGCGCCTGTGGACAAGAAACGTTTCTTGTTATGCATGAAAAATAAGTAGAAGCGTGGTTCTGCTTTTTTCCTCCACACAAACATAATGTGTGTGTGGTTGAGAGAAAAGACTAACAGCACCGCAGCACCACAAACAGAAGACAGATGCAAGATGGAGGATGATGTAGCTGCAAGCAGATGTCACGTCTGCATGTCAGAGAGGTCATAGGGTGGATTTGTGTTATTTATCCGTACAATAGACACAAGGGTGTGTGTATGAATGTGATATGGGCTAAAAGTGAGAGTCCCTGCATGCGAGAGGGCTTTTTGTGTTCGGTGTGTGTGCGAGTTAAGTGTGTCTGGTTTAACGTAAAGGATTAGTGCCTCTGTTGTAAAAGGGTGGTTTAAACCATTATGTTGCTGTGTGTGTGTGTGTGTGTGTGTGTGTGTGTGTGTGTGTGTGTGTGTGTGTGTGTGTGTGTGTGTGTGTGTTTGTGTGTGTGTGTTGCCCTGTTCTACTTTGCACTGAGTATAATGAGTGCCCAGACCTCAGGGGTAGAAAAGGCTTTAAAAAACAAACAGAGCGCAGAAATCAGCTGTCAAGCCAACGGCCTGGGTTGTGTGTGTGTGTGTGTGTGTGTGTATGTGTGTGCTCTTTGAAATGATGCGTACACAATATTGTTAACGGTTGTGTTATTTTACTGCCATTAATGTATGGCCTGCCTCTCTCAGCAGCTATCCATGTATTCACTTATTTATTTGTATGAAGTGCCATTTCAACTGTCTACCTTCATAGTACGTGTCCACAGGGGCGTTATTATAGTGAGAGATCGCCTCGCTTCCCAGCATTGAACGCTTGATGGGCTGCCACTAGTCAAAAGGCCTCCGCACCTGCTGGTTGTGTTCTTTTATACCTTCTTTCAATGATCTACCATGTGAATAGATGATAAAAACCTACAAGTGGGTGTAGTAGGCCCCTATTGACCCACATCTATGGTGCTTATAGCGACCGATAACACCTATTTAATAGTCTGACAACAGTCTAATCGGCCGCCTAATTGGGACGAACGCTTTCCCTCGTTGGCTGCTGCTCCCAGCTTTCAAACCGGAAACAACATGGCAGCTTGTTTGGAACCTTTCTTCTCGTATATCATGAAAGTAGTTCACTGAAATGTGTTTCTGAAAACATTTAATGCAAGAAGTAAGCTTGCTAAATCTGTCCTTCATTTGGATCGCCAATGGTTAGTTTAAAAGTTTCTTGGGAGTTTCCTTAGCTGATTTGCATAAAGTAGCCTAGACCTTAACTTTATGCAAATGAGGATCGGCCAATTTAATTCCCCGTCTCTCGAATCGCACCGCCACGCTACTAGAATGCATTGCACGGCTGCTTACATAGACAATGAATGGGAAGTGTGGAAAGGACGGAGGCTGTGGAAACGTACCTTCACTCTCTCTCTCTCTCCGGGAGTCTTTATTTTCAGGCGGCTGTTCATCAGACGGTCCTTTGTGTGCTCCGTTAACAACCTCAAACTGTTTATGTGTGTTTAAAAAAAGCCCAGCGTTCCTTCAGCGGCTGCTGCACTTATTTATTTTCCTGACCTGCCGGCGTCTTACACAGCTGAAAACATACACACTTTTTGCTACACAGCTTGTTTTGAAAACTCAACCTGCTCATGTGTTTTATCAGGACTTTTCGAGGACGGTGAACACAGCGGAGAGGCAGGAAAAAGCCAAACAAAGGGATGTGACAACACACTGTGAAATGGGATTTAAAACCATGTGCGGACTGTGAACTAATGGGCTGAAGGCACCGTGACGGTGTTTAGTGTGTCTCAGAGTAGCAGCACATACGGCTTTTGTCCAGTCTAAATCCAATTTTACTGTTTTGGGGTTTTTCATGCTAGTTGTAATATATCTCCCCTTTTGGGCTTTTTTTCCCCTTTTAATCCCAACTCCTCATAGTACCAAGAGTGCATACAGTGTAACTCCGACTCCAGTGTCAAGGCCATGTGTGAATAACTGAATGGATTTGAACCTCTAACCCTGGCAGTGTTTGCGAGAGCCACAATGAATGATAAAAGAAAATACATGACCCCCTGATCCCCATTCAGAACACATTTTAAATTGACGTAATGCCTGTTGGTAAGATGTGAACTTCGATTAATTCATGCAAAACTAACTCAATGGATATTCAAGTTTTTCCTCCCACAGTAACAACGGGAGGAAGTTTGAATAAAAGAGACACTTCATTGATGTCAACTGAATGGATTAAAGAACAGTTTGCTTTTGCTTTTACAGCGAGCTGCTCCTCCTCTGAGGCCTTGAGTCTGATGTCTGCTGAACAACTCTCTCAGACACTTTTATCCAAGTCTGCCTATGAAACATGATTTATAAATGATATGATAGACCATCTTGAAACCACAGATTTGTTGTTAAAACCAGGGTTGGTAATGTATTTTTGAACATTTTTTGTTAATTACAACTGTAACGTTCACAGTTAGGTTTAGGAAAAACGTCATGGTTGGGCTTAAATTAGGTACAAAAACTAAGTATAATACAAACATCTTTCTCACTTTTTACTCTACGTCACTAGCTCTGACTGTAGCATATTTACATGGATGCATTTACATTGCAGTCAGTACAGAACTGAAAAAGAAATGTACTTTACCATTTTGTACCAACAGAAGATTATCCAATAAGCGCTCCAACTGATGCCAATCAAACTGCAACTATAGAAGGCCGCTGCCAATCAAACTTCACAAAGAGAAAGCTTGATGTTTTTCAAAGGTGTAATGCTTTTTTATCTTCATCAAACTGTCTCACCAACATCTGCAGTGTGTTTTAATTTTCTCCACCTCCTGTGTGCAGCTCCTCTGTTTCATTTCTCACTGTGGTACAACAGGTTACATCAACAGCACATTCAAAAATCAAGCATTTCTTGGAGGCTTTTGACACTCAATTTAGTCATTTTGAAAACCTGCAAACTGGGACGCAGCTTGTGTGTCTATCAGTAGACGTTAGTGTAGCTGATGTGTCTCTGAGCAGGACACCACGCAGCTTCCTAGACATTTGTTGTCTTAAAAATGTAACTATGAAACCGCAAAAGTGTGTTTTTTGAAACAGTTCCCCTTTAATTTCAAAGCGTCTGAGAGTTTTGTGACGTTTTTAGTGAAGATAATGAAGTCTGTTTTGCTGCGATAGAGCTTTTTCTCACATCTTCACAAACCACCTGAGCGGAATCTCCAAACCTTGGCGTGCTTTGCTCTGTGACTTTTCTTGCTTTCTTCCTTTAAGGAAAATGCCAGGGCCCTGCCTTGTGACCCATCCTGCTGTCCTGTATCGCAGCTTTTAAAAGATGTTTCTGTGGCTGTTGTCAGCTCCAGCTGTGGGCTTCTATATTGTACGCTACTTTGCAGACTATTTCCGTCCGGATTTCCAGGAAGCGAGCTCGGGATGCTCTGACATTCAAGAAGCTTTGAGTGTGTTATTAGTCAGGCTACCTGGCGCAGGGAGATAGCACTGAACTCCTTCAACCCTTTGAGTCGCTGGGGACCGTGTACCCACAAAGCATCTTAGAGCGGGAGCACTGATCAGAGGCCAGCCTCTCTCTCACGGCGTATTGATGTTCACGCATCCACGGGACCTCGCTGATGATTCCAGATCAGCGTGTTTATTCTTAGAGGCTTTATGCACGCCAGCCCCGAGCTCTCCTCCATCTTTGAAGTGCGGACACACGAAGGGGGAAGTGTTGGCCTGAAGCCCACAGGAGCCGTGAAAGCTCGCAGAAGCTTCTCCGAGTTGTTATTTACGAAATGCTTTGTTTTCCCGGGGTGCCAAAGACGCCGAAATAACCTTCCATTTGTGGGGATTTGAGTTTGGAGGTTATTAATGTTTTATTGTTTCCATGCACGCTAAAGCAGAGTGCCACGGAGAGAGGGCGATGCATTAGTTATGACTTCCTGGCTTATTGGGGAAGTTATGGACACCGGGATTCAAAAGTAATTCACAATAGCTTCATGTCTTTATATTTCACTGAGATAGACCTGATGCCTCTTGATTTAGTCCTGGATATGAAGCCTTTCTATCCAAAATGACACATCAGCTCTTTTACAGATGTGACAAAATGATTGACACCTGAGAATCCCATAAGCTGGGAGGAATTTAAAGGATCGTAGGTGACTTACACAGTGGATTTTCTCTCTTTATTGAGCTTCAGTATTGGCCCTAATATACAGCTTAACCTTATCTCTGAAATGTTTAGCATTTTCAGATCAATATACTTCAATTGTGGCCAAGTCAGGGTGTACATTTAATCATTAACTATGTAATAATTTCTTCAATTAATAAATAATTAGAGTTATTTTCTATAAAATACAGGGATGGATGTGTGGAAACCATTACTGACTGGTATTTATTTTCCCTTTTTGTTCAAAATGCTGTCAAAGGGCCAAATGAGAATACATCAGGGGTGTCAAACTCATTTTAGTTCATGGGCCACATACAGCCCAATTTGGTAGCCCAGTAAAATCACTGCATTATAACCTATACCTCCAAATGTTTCCCTTTCTTTTAGTGCAAAGAAATACATTCTGAAGACGTTCACAATTAATGAACAATCCATTTACAAAACGTGATGATAAACAGCCTGAGATGTCTCTCTGATCTTTTGGCTACGACTAAAAGCAGACTGCTGTTTCCTCAAACCTGTCAACGATTCATTTATCTTCTCTGTTCTCAGTTGTCCTTGCAAGTTCTTGTATTTTTGGCCATGATGTGTCTGAAAGTGGCGCCCAATATTATATATTCTTTGAGCATTGAAAGGTGCTGTGAACACAGCAAGCACACTGGCTTCCCATTTACCTTTGTGAAGAAATAGGAACTAGGAACAGCCGACACTCTGTGTCCACTTTTCTCCTTTTTGACAAAGATGTTTTCCAGCTGCGGCTCCTGCATGAACATTATATGCCTGACAGAGTTGTGTCACGTAGCCTGTACGTAAGCACGTGGGATCTATAACAGCGTATCCACTATAGGGTCTGTTACTCTTATTAAGACAGAGCGACCCCCAGTAGACAAAAAGGAATAGCAGTGTATTTTATTGAACAAGACTCGGTCAAAACTGAGTATGTGGCTGGACCGTGTTTGGTCAGTCTGTGAATTTGTGGCTAAATTGTTATAGGAATAGTTAGTGGTCATGTCTGTAATGTTAAATCCAGCGGCACATGTCCACCTGGGAGGACACTAGTGGACCCGCTGCTCAACCAATCATGTAACTTCATCACTCAGTCAGTCAGTCAGTTGAGGAATCAATGACTTCTCTGCAAATTTCACACTTTGCAAAGTCATCCAGTGGGCCGGATTGGACCCTTTGGGGGGCTGTTTCTAGCCCTCAGGCCTTATGTTGGACACCCCTGGTATAAGTGGACAATTTGTCTAGCTGATAATGTTGCCTGACTTTTTATCGGAAATTAAAACTCTTTGGGTGGAAGACGGTCGGATGGATGGCTTTTATTAACAGAAGGGAATCAACTACAGTAAAGGTTACATTTCAAAATGATATTTCCTCATTGAAGTGAAGTAAGGAAGCCCTGCATACAGTTTCTAACACTTTACTTTTTTTGCACACTTTCTTGTGGGAAAGTATGTGCTTTTTAACACAGCAGGAAACATTATAATTAGGCCTATAGTGTTACACCAGATTTTTCCTGAGATGCTGCAACGACAATCCTCAGTTGGCTAACTTGTAACCGAAAAATGTATTGTAAAATCCTACCTTGCAGAAATTTTGGAAACTGGCCTTTATGTTTCTGTAGACTTATTGGTTATGACTTTTGCATTTCCAGTAGAACTGTAATTAGCATGTAGCTGTGTGAAATGTGTAGCTGATCTCAGAGAAGGAAGTGGATGAGTCATTGAGCTGCGCTGACAGGAAGTGGACAGTTAGCTGGTTCTAATTGCTGAAATGGTCGTTTAGCTTGAATGGTTGTTTTTCTTTTCTATTTCAAACCTCCTATTGGCTTCATATGTGGAGGGATGAGTGATGCAGGTTGGCCAAATTAGTTGGACTGTAGACACGAAGGGAAGCCAAGCGAAGATATTTACTGTCAGAACTGAATGGCTGCTTGGGGCAATAATACCCCCGAAGGCTGATACAATCACAGTTATACACTATCAGGGCCAACAGCCGCTGATATTTAGGAGTATTTTTCATTTTAGTCTGTTACATGTTTTGTTGAGTTGTCAGATATTCCTTTTTGAATGTCACCGTTGTCCCCTGTGGAGCTCTGGAGGGATTGTTGGGAGCTTGTGACTCAGAGGGAAAATGTTCAGAGGAAATTGTAGTATTTTTCTTCTTATCAGAAACAGTTAGGCACACAGTCTGCAGGAGTCCAACATGGCAATTGCACACGAAACAGTGTGTCAACAAAAGAATAAATAACCTTGGGGCAGATGGATTGGTTGGAGGCAAAGAGGAGAAAAATAGCACCATCTTTCAGAAGAAAGCGTGGAGTAAGTGGTTTATCATCCTTTAGAAAGAAAACATCTTAGGGTACAAATTCAGTCTACTGTATACTCACCAATACGATCAATATAGATTCAATTACAGGTTTTCTCTTTTGCTTTTGGTTCAATTCAGTTCAATAATTAGTTTGTTGTTCACAACAGATATGAATTTCTCATTTATTCAAGCAAATTCAACGTGTTTTGACACATGTGTGCAAAAGAGTCAGTACAATAACAACTTGCACATGTCTTGCTGATCAAAACTGAAGAGTTGATTCTCAGCGAAACTGTTCACAACTTCTCAACTTTCTTTCATTGTTTGAGCCATCACATGCAAAATGATCTATACAGTTATCAAAATCTGTCAGATATACATGTATATTCCATAAATATCTAAGACGAGGACATACAATTTGTTGCGTTTGATCTGAACTACCGCAGTTTTTTTTTTATTGTTGCAGGGTTGTTGTTTTTTTGGCATAGATGTAATTTTGTGTCAAAATTCACATCAGTATATACACAAGGCGTGTGAATGACACGATGACGCGCAAGGCAAAAGCATGTGATAAGAACGCTCTTCATGCTTTAGACGTGTCATGTGTACGCCATGTAGTCTGTACTGACTGCAATGTAAATGCATCTGCGTGAATATGCTACGCTCAGAGCTAGTGCCGTAGAATAAAAAGTGAGAAAGACTGCTTATGGTGGGCAGGTGGATGGATCCAACAAACACAGGACTTTCAACCAGGAGACCGGTGTCTTGTTTTATAAGTTACGTTAGTGAGGTTTGTGACGTGTTTTCTATAGTGATGCTACGTTGTTTCTGTACGTATTGTACTTAGTTTACATGCTTATTTTAAGGCCAACCATGACATTTTTCCTAAACCTAAGTGAGTGGTTTTGTTGCCGCCTGCTGGTACTGCACCTTCATACATGATAGATAGATAGATTGATAGCGAGAGAGAGAGGTAGATAAAACATACAACTATACAGTATACAATAGTGCAATGGGCAGGTACAGTATAGCAACAGGTTATATAAATAATAGAAGAGAGCACATCCTATAAAATAACCCCTATTGTCCCAGAGTGCAGTCATCCTGAGTTCAATGCCTCTATGTCAGAGGGAATAAAAGACTTCTTATATATGTTCCGGCTGACCGTTGGGATCATAAATCGACAGCCAGACGGGAGCAGCTTAAACTCTGAGTGTAGTGGATGTGAGGTATCTGCAGCTATATGTGGACAGCAAAGTATTATATTATTTTTTGCAAAGTTGTTTCTGTGACTCGCCAATAATCCTCTCTGCCTTTTGGCGTGATATCGGGTTGGATCTGCTCCTCTAGCACTCAATAAGAAAGCAAGCGGGGCGCCTTGGTAGCTCACCGGTATAGAGTCCGGCCCAGGGCCCCTTGCTGCATGTCATCCCCTCTCTTTCCCTTACCTATACTTTCTGTATCTCTCACTATCAAATAAAGCTGAAATGCCAAAAAAACCCAAAAGGAAATAAGCGTATATGTCCCAAAATGTCTAACTAGTCCTTTAATGTGTAGGTGAATAGGGAAAGTGTTGGCATTTATGTAGATGTGATGGTTAAAGTTAGAGTTAGGGGCCAGTTTTGTGTCAATGATGTGTCAAAAATTAGAGCGAATATGTGCATTTATGATGGATGTGTGTGTATGCATGTTAGATTGGGTCCTACTCCAGCAGATAATCCCGGGTCTTTTCATAGATCCCCGTCTCATTTCAATGACAATGAGAGATCAGCGTCAATTACTGCTGTGCGTCTTTGCATCGTGATCCAGCGGGCTCATAATAAAGCTGGCTTTTAGCCCCAGCAGACGAGGTGACATTTAATTACACCACCTAATGCTGTATATTATTCTAAAGTCAGACATGCTACATTATGTTTACTAGCTATCGATTTTCATCCATTTCTCCGTATGATTCCATTAAAACGTTCCCTGATGATTTTCTGTGGGAGTTTTCCTCCTCTGTCCCTTCGTAACGCCACTCCTCCCTCTGTCTGTTCATTTATTACGAAGGGCTCTGGATTTTAGTGTGTGTGTGCAAGTGTGTGAGTGTGTGTTAGAGGTCAGTGGGGAGTGAGGCTCCTCATAATCCGGTAATCAAACCAGCTGCCACCCGACCCAACCCCCATCCCTCCACCTCGCTCTCTTTCTCTTTCCTCTCCATCTCTTTCTCCATTTAATCAGTTTTTCTCTCTGATTTGTTTTGTCTTTTTATTGTGTCCTTCCTTCTCTAACATTTAATAGTAATAACAAATGACTCATTCTTATTTTAAACCCATTAAAGGTTTGTTTCCCCGCTGTTTTCTTTATGGATTATCCCTGCAAATTGCTTACTAATAATGAGTTTTAATTGATGTTATATTAATGTGAATCTTAATTCCATTTCCTCACTTTGTCTACTTGCATATATGGATGTCTGCTAGTGTGTGTAATCTTATCTTTTTCTTTTTAATCTTCTCTTTCTCTCTTTACCATCCTTTTTAATATTTTACTCTCTTTTTATATTTGATTAAGATATGCACTGGAGAATGTCTTCATCAAACCCCTCTGAGGGTTTTTTTGCACCTCTCCAACACATTTGTTGTTGTTTATGTAAGCATACAACACTCACTCATAGGCTTCCACAAAAATATGAATAAGAAATTGTGGAAAACAGTGAAAACAAAAAGGAGCACTCCTAATTGACATGTCACAAATCCCCTTAAACTAGCTAGCTGGAGCTGATATAATCGACGAGCGACAATTCTCAATTCAGCCGGCAAAATCAACAGTCGCCATCTAGCAATGAGAATCCTGCTTTTGTCTACCTCTTTACACCCTTTGTTGCTTGTTCACTGTATATAATATTACCTTTTTTTATATGTGTAAACAAATAAAATCTAAATCTCTCATTCCTTTTATGCTTTTTTCCCTTCCTTCCCTCCTTCCTTTCTGTCTGTTTGACACTTTATGTCAACAGCAAAATGAGGATTAAAACTACTGATTAAATTAATTCGCTTTGGTCCTTTAAATTCAATAAAACATTTACCATTTAATCAATTCAGTAACCTCTCACATTATGTTTTACTGCAGTATTAGCAAAGGCAGAGATGTGAACATCAATAATTAATCAATTATTTACAGTAATACTTAAATTTTTATTTGATTGTGAGTTACCGCAATTATAGTGCTCTTTCTCTCTTTTCCATCAATCCCTGGTTAAAGGTTCCCTTTCTCAGATTTTTTATTAATTGCCCATGTCGCGTATTGTGACATATTTCCTAATTTTTGTGACATTGCCATGGCGTGCAATCTTGGCCAGGTCTCCCTCGAAAAAGAGATTTTAATCTTAAGCGACTTCCTGGTTAAATAAATATATAAATAAAGCTTCTCTTCTCTCATCCTCCTCCATCATCTCTTTTGCTGTTTTCCATTTTTCAATAAACCTCCTTCACTCTCCTTCACCCTCCGTCGCCTCTCAGTGTGTCAGCATCCTCCTCCGTCTCTTTCACCCCCTCACCCTCCACCCATCGCTGCCGTGCTCCTGTCTTTCTCTCTCTCATTCATTCTCTCTTTCCACCGCTTGCCCTTTTTGCATCGAGACCTCTCGTGTTTTGCATTCTCACTCTTTCATTCTTTCGTTCACCCTGTTTCACCTTCTCAGCGCCTCGGCGCCGCAGCAGAAAATTGCCTCCTCGTGCCGGTGTGGTCATGTTCATTTGTATTCTTTTATAGCTTATTAGCCAGCTTGTCGCACCAAATTGCTTTTACGATATACAATAGAGCCCAGCTCTGGGTTGTGTTTGTGTCCAGTATAGATGAAACATATCTGTTGTTATTGTTCTGTTTGTGAGGGTCGTGACCTGTTGAGATTTGTATGAGCTCATTTTGTAGCGGTGACGAGTTTCCGAGAAAAGGAAAGCCGCGTTGAATTTGTAACCAAAGCTGAATGTAAGGAGATGATGTTTCCTACATGAGCGCACTCAGCGATACATCTCCATCTCTCTCTGTGTGTCTCTGTGTGGCTTTTTCACATGTAAAAAGCCCTGAAACCAACTTCAGAGGATCTGTGTTCTCTCTTACTAGAACATAAGATTAAAGAATTGCATTATCTTTGCTAACAACAGTGAGGTGGATTTCAGAAAATGACCATGCCGTCTTATATCATAAATCTCCAATCATGACAAACCTAATTGGCTGATGACGTAAAGTACAAAACAAAAATACTGGTGGCTATGTGACAGATGTTGTAATGGATAAATTAAGTCACATTGTAAGGGGAAGTGAACATCTAATTAACATTTGTTTCCAAATTTAAGTCACATTACACACAACACCCACACGCAACCATGTCCTGTAACCACAAAACTATGTGACATCTGTGTATATGCAGCTGTACCCAGCAGGCAGCTCTTGGCTTACTCACATGGCTTAAATATGTTGTAAGTGTTATATTCAGGCAACTCAAAGCACGTGGAGTTTCAACCTATTTGTGGCAAAAGACTATATTTAGTATGATAAGGAAAAATGCCACAACTTTGTTCTGACTGGTCAAAAGTCTTGAAATTTGGTACAGAAATACTTTGGGCAAGTATAACAAACACAACGCTTTCATCCAGGAGACCGCTGTTTGTGTCCCGTGCATCACGTTACAATGAGCTGTTTGTTTGTGTCCTGTGTTCACAACGTTCAGTGTCATTTTCACTGTACAAACTTAGTAGTTTTAAGCCCAACCATGTAGTTCTTTCCTAAACCTAACTGTAGTGTCTTTGATGCCTAATCCTAAAGTGTCAAAGTGGTGGTATGTGTGACGAGTTGGGATGAGAACGTGTTGACTGACCAACCAAGAGCACTTATTTTCCCATCACATCATTTAAACATCAACTTACTTGCAGTTTCAATCACCTCCTGTACTGTAAGCTTCTCTCCCTCTTTCACTCAATTTAAATGAACATACTGAATTATAGTACCTTTGACACCTTTGACTACAAGTTCAATTGGAAACCAGCTGGTGTGTGTGTGTGTGTGTGTGTGTGCATAGCTGTTCTCTGGAGGTGGCCTTTGGCAGTGTTTTGACTTTTATTAGCCTCCAGTTTGAGTCTGTTCACTTCAGTAGCCAAATAATTCCTTTCAGACTTACAGTAAAGGCAGTATTTACTGTAAAATGTCATGTTCACAAAGCAGTTTTGATCTACTTTTCTCTTGTATTTGTATGTGTGTAGATGTGATAACATATGATAACATATGTAGCGAGGCATGTAGAGCGGTCTAAGCTGCATATCTCATGACATTGTTGTGACCTCCTCACCTTTTCTCTTTTTAGTCCTTCCTCTCTGGCTCCCATTCATTTATCGCTGTCTCTTTACCTCCATCTCTCTGCTCTGTGCTCTTTATCCATGTCGCCCCTGACCCTTCGCCCTCGCACCTCCTCCTTCATCTATCTCCCTCTTTTTCCTCCTCCACCTGTTCACACATATATATCTTCTATGTCTTCCCATCCTTTATCTTTCTGTATCTCCTGCTCCTTCACCTCCTAACCCTTTTGTCCACCTCGTGAATGAGCACATCTATTCACTCACCTAACCTTTCTTTTCCTCTGCTCTCTCTTCAGATGGCGCCCACAGCATTTCGGCCCAGTGCGTCCTCCGTGTCCTCATCATCACCGAGGACATGCTGGGCAGCAGCGTCACCGTCCGCCTCCAGAACATGTCCCAGGAGCACTTCCTGTCACCGCTGCTGAATAACTTCCTGGAGGGCGTGTCAGCGGTGCTCTCTGTGCCCGTCGAAGATGTTTTCATCTTCAACATCCAGCCGGACCTGGACGCGGCCCCGGGGGGGATCCTCAATGTCAGCTTCTCTGCCGCGTTGCCCGGCGGGCTCTTCTTCCCCTCTGAGACCCTGGAGGAACAACTATACCTGAACAGGCCGAGGTTGACGTCTCTGACACAGATGGAGGTTAGATCACATTTACAAACACACATATAACAAGTTTTAAATGTGTTGTTTTAGACACATGAGCAAACATATTTTTCAATTTAGAAGTACATGAAAACAGTCAGTCGCATGCAGCAGCTGGAGATCTGGGTTACATGTAATAGGACATCCGTAGCAAAAGACACATTGTGCAAACAGAAGCAGGCATCTCAAGACAGTCACTTGAACATATTGCTTGTGAACTGATAATAATACAATACAGATGCCGTGCCAGCGCAGCCATATGGCTTCATCCAGCAATACGCTCATATGACCACTAAATGTTCTCATGCATGAAATCACACACACCTGGACACAGCAGTTACATACAAGCATACACACCCTCAGAGCATCTCTGTACATGCATGAGAGGAAGAGATGTTTCGATAGAAGAGAGCAAGTGAAACCCAAAGGAGAGAAGATTTATGAGAGGAATAATGAGAGCACAGCCGTGTCAAGAGATACATAGTTTAAGGCTGAATGTATACGACCTTCTCTCAACAGGCACTGTCACACAAACACACATTAACACATATCTACAGTATATCCTCTTACTGTATAAGACGACACAATCTTGTGGATATATCTGATCCAGTGACCTCAACAGCAACTGTTCCTCTGGAAAGTAAATGTTTTTACAACGCAAAATAAGGGCAAATAAATAAATAAATAGCCTAAATAAAAAAAAAAATTAAATAAAGACGACCAATAGCAATAAGTGTCAGCGTGATAGGGGTTTAATTATAAACCATTTTTAGAGTATCAAGGTGTTCATAATGAAGGAGACCTGAGACGTTTCTGACCTGACGGGAATAGGGCTGCAACTAACAATCAGTTTCATTGTCGATTAATCTGTTGATTATTTTCTCTATTAATCGATCAGTTGTTTGGTTTATACAATGTCAGAAAATGGTGAAAAATATTGATCAATGTTTCCCAAAGCCCCAGATGATGTCCTTAACTCCAAGATAGTTTACTTCAGTTTGATTAATTCAGTTTACTATCATAGTGGAGTAAAGAAAGCAGAAAATATTCACATTTAAGAAGCTGGAATCAGACAATTTTTATATAGTATACATATATATGTATACATATATATATATATATATATGTAATATATATATAATATATATATATGAATAATTCTTGATAAATTACTCTTATATATAATATAAACAAATTCCAACAATATTACATATTTAAAATAAGATTAAGGAGGTCATCTTGACACGCTCTTTTTTAAATTATAATTACTATTTTTAATTTTTTTTTATTTTTCCATGTCTTGGTCTAGAGTGAAATATATTATAGCTATATTATATTGCATGGATCACCATGAAATCTGTGTGGATGCCAAAACTATCACACCTACACCAATCAGAAGGTCTCTGTAGCCTGAGAGGCATGACCCAGGGCAAACAGGCCCACTGCAAACTTTACCTTAGATGAGACTGAGAGTATCAATATTTCAATCAACACAAAGCTTCTTTCATCTGAACTATGGCGGCTTGACAGTAGGAGGATATAATGTAACAGTCTTTGTTGAGAGGACGGTATGTAGACAGATTTTAAGAAGTAAATCAAAGTAAAAAACAGGGATATTAGGCTACTGAGGGGGACATGATGCCTGTTTGTCAGCAAGGTTACTGTGATGTTCTAGCATTAGCATGATAACATGTAGCTAGCATGATTAAGGTGCTAAAATTATAGACCATTTCACAGGTGTAAACGGGGACACTGCTGTCCCAATGTGTCCCAGTTTATTTCCTGTTGCAGTGGATGTGAATGACATCAGCTGACAGGAAGTAAACATGGACCCAAGCTGTTGCCTAGCAATGCAGTTCCAGCATTAGCATGTCAACATTCTAGCTAGCTGTTAAGCTATTTGCAGTGACGTGGTTTGGTTTAATTAACGGTAATTTAAGAGCTTAAATATCGACTTTTTTCTGTTCCACTAAGTTCCTCTTAGTGTCTCCAGTCTCTCAGAGTTTCTCTCTAACAAGGTGAAACATTTCTAACCATGTTATGTGCTAAATGTGTTACTGTAGATATGCTAATGCTAGTCAAACTGGAACAGCTCCTCAATATAACAACATGAAGACTAGCTGGTTTGTTAGCATTTTCGTTTTGTTAGTGCTTCTGTGGATAATTAGTCTCATGGGATAGGCTATGTTGCTGTTGTTGAATGTTAACAAAATTATCCTTTTCATCTAAAAATTATGCATTTAAATACATTTTCCTCCAACAGACTGTGTCAAGCCTTTCACAAACATGTGGAGTAATGGACTTTTTCATGCAGACATTTTGACATGTCATAGCAGGGAAAGCACAGGTGTAATTATTAATTTATTTTATTTTATTTGATATGGGCATCACATTAGCATTATAATTGTAACATATATTTATGAAATCAATAACCTTAATCAAGACTGCAGTCAAGTCAGGTACTCCAATCTCAGGACCCTTAATACATTTACTCAAGTATTGTACATTTCTAGGTACTTGTACCTCTCTTGACTGAGTATTTGCATTTTATGCTACTTTACACTTCTATGTCACTTCATTTAAGAGGGAAAGAGTGTGCTTTTTACTCCGCTACGTTTATCTGATAGCTGTAATTACTTTTCAGATCGAGACTTTACTTAAAAATGACAAGCTTATAAAATAAAACGCTACGTTATGGATTGAACAACCTAATAGTATATAAAATAGTTAAAACAAGCTCCACTTGACCAGCTACCACAGTAAAATGACACTTATGCATTGATGCATTGGTATTAATCATCTAAAAATGTTATTTGTGATAATATATCACTCACATGGGCTATTTTCTCTGCAGAACAAGTACTTTTACTTGGATACTTTAAGTACATTTTGCTGATAATACTTATGTATTTTCACGGAAGTTAGTATTTTGATTGAAGGAAATTTACTTGTACTTCTTCCATCACTGTTTGCATGGCTTACTGGAACACCCAAATGGAAAACATTAATGTTAGTAGTTGCACAATGTGTGCTGTAAGAAAAAGCTTATTGCATGTTTCAGCTGGGCAGAAAGAAAAAGCCCTAGATGAGAAAGTATGCAGAGCAGTGAACACAACAGCAGAAGCTAATCTGATTTGGGACACCATCTGGATCATCTACAACATCTACAAACTACTGTTTACATGTTAACACAGCAATAACTCCAACATCTTTCCTCTCCCATCACTCCAGGTTCTCCCGTTCGACGACAACGTGTGTCTGCGTGAGCCGTGCCAGAACTACATGAAGTGCATCTCGGTGCTGCGATTCAACAGCTCCGCACCCTTCATCTCCTCGCCCTCCATCTTGTTTCGGCCCATCCATCCCATCGCGGGCCTTCGTTGCCGCTGCCCAGTTGGCTTCACGGGTGATTACTGCGAGACGGAGATCAACCTGTGTTACTCCAACCCTTGCCTGAACGGAGGGGTGTGCGCCCGCAGAGAAGGAGGGTACACCTGCATCTGCCGTGAAGATTACACCGGTGAGTAGTGTTTGCTGTAGTAGTGAGGGAGTGTGTGCGTGTGTTTGTGCTGCTGTGGCAAAGGTGAGATGACCCATGGTGCTGGGTAGAAGGGCTTGAATTAGGTGTCTTTTTGCACTCATACACTAGTAAGAGTTGAAGTGTGTTTGTGTGTGGTAGTGATGGTGGTATAGACATTCATTCATCCATCTTTTACGAAAGACCGAAGAGTCAAACTTGATTCAATTTTGTCACATTTTGTATTTTTTTTAAATATCTCAAGCAATTTACTTATTGCAAACTCCCTAAAATGAATAGAAATCACCCACATCTAACTGAAAATGTCCTTAATCTCTAGTTAGCCACCTTGAAGTTGCTGTCTACATGACATTGGTTTAACAGATTGACCTTTCCAGTGCACCTGCTTTAATAAAACCGTAGTTAAGAGTCTAATTAGCATGTGAGAGCTTGCCAATTACCAGCTCATTCAGTAGAAAGATTAACATCATGGAATATTTTTAGACACTTAAGCTGCCTTTGCATGATAAGAAATTTGCTCTTCACTCACCGTGAGGTAGGGCGCACAGCCTTTGCAGAGGCAGCAGGTCAAATATCTCCCCAAAAAGAACGCAATGAACGCCATTCACTGTTTCTAGGCAACAACAACAGTTTCAGCTGTTCTCATTGGTTGCGTTTTGAAAGGCCAGCAGCAACCGAGATCAAAGTTGAAATAATTTGAACTTGGCGCTGCACCCCGCCAAGGGTAGCGCTTCCGCCTAGTCAGGCGGCACCAGTCTCCCCATAGTAAAACAATAGCACAGCCAGCGCAGAGCGATTTTACCGCTGATCAGGTGTAGACGGCTTCAGTAGTTATCATGCAGGTTAAAATGCCGACTCTTGACACAGAAAAAACACGCAGAGCAATGTGGCTTTTACAGGAACTAGGCAGAACGTAAAACCTACTTAAAAGCGTAAATAATACGATCATGAATTACAAAACAAATATACAGGATGTTTTATGTAAAATCTTTAAAAACAGACAAACATTTCTCAGTTAACATACACCAGTTCCTCATATGTATTCTATAGTTTTATATTATTTACAGTGAAATGCTTGAATTTTAAACAAAAGTGCTAAAATATAGGCATTTAAAGAACATGTTTCTGTATATTGTGTGTTTTATTCACCTCTACATCACTGATTAAATCGATAGAGTGTAGTGTGCTTATTTGTGTGTTTGTTTTGTCTTGTTGTAGTCGTGTAGTCTTTAACTCCAGCCGGGTAAACTAAAACTGACTGTCTGTGTCTCTTTGTTCATGTCCCACATTGGCTTCCTGTTTGATCCTCTCTGTTTTTACTCTGTTGTCATGTTGAGCTGAACAACATGAAAACACACACTCCTGGGAGAGCTTCCACCTCCTCAGCTCTCTACCTGTTATTTAGGCTCTTACACACTTCCTCTGCTCCCACTATAAACCCCTCACTCATTTTTACTGTCGCCAAACTAATTTGTTCCCACACACACACACACACACTCACACATTTCATTCTTACCTTTCCCAATACTCCAGACTAATATCCTCTCTCTCTTTCTTTCACTCCCTCTCTGCCTCCACGTTTTTTTTTTTCTGTCCCTTCATACTGCTGCACTGCTTCAGTCTTGGAGCCATTGGAGAGGATAGATGCTATGAATGTCGGTGTGTGTGTGTGCGCCAGGGGGATATTTCACATTGCCTTTTATTTCGAATCAAAAGAGAGCTGGGGGAGTGAAGCAACACTTTTCTTTCATGAGAGAGACAGAGTGTTTTCCAAACTCCCACTGAGACAGACAGAGAGAGAGAGATGAGGAGAGAGAGGAAAGAAGCAATGGAAGAAATGGAGGTAGAAAGGGATGGAGAGTGAGTGGGAGGGAGAGAGAAAAGACAGAGAATAGATGATGGAAAGAAAGTGAAAGAGAGATGAGAGAAAGATAAAAAGTAAAGAGATGAAACGTGAAAGGGAGGAGGAAAAGGCGTTTGGATTTTGGGGCGATTCAAGTGTTGATAAGAGAGAGAGAAATGTGTCGAAATTTGTGGTCATCGATCCAAAACGGTGGTCCTAGATTGCACTGAGACACGTCCTCCAATGGTTGATTTTGGCCTTAATTTAGGACCAAACTCTCACAAAGTGGCTGCTGCCATGACCCATGTCTGCTAACCAACCAATCAGTGTATGACATAAAATGACTAAGCTATGGCTTGTTAGCAACCGCCTTTTTTAAGACACATAAAGGCTTCAAAATTCACGAGTGGGACATTTACAGACATATTTAATATCGTAGAACAAAGCGTTAAAATCTCTTCAGCTTGTGTTAACCACAGACCTTATTTCAGGCATCTAACTAAAAACCCATTCAAAAAACCCACTGACTTTCAGACGAGGGAACCAGAAGTGATAAAAATGCTAACTTATTTATGGGTTTTGAGACTCGTTCCTGTAGCATAGGAGACAAAAAGCAGGACAGAATAACTGTGAGAATAGTAGGGATCGAGAAAAAACTAGAAAGAAAGAGTTAAAGATGGGACAGGAGAGGGAGAGAGTGCAAACAGCAGAGATGAATTCAGAGAGAATAACATGGAAGGAGGGCTGCAGGGGGGAAAATGGGGCGAGAGACATCTGGGAGCAACGAGAGAGAGAGAGAGAGAGAGGGATGGAGGATGAGAGTTGAGGGATAGAGCGAGGGAAATCAGATGGGTTGTGGGTAGTCGGTGTTGTGCGTTTCCTGTGTAGGCGTCGGGTGTTGCGGTGTCTTGTCAACGCCCAGGGCTAGTGGGAGGAAGAGGAGGAGGAGGAGGACAAATAAACAGCGACGAATTGATTCTGCAACACACAGAAATCTCCAGACATTTCCCAACCAAGTTTGCTCTCTACCTCATTCCTTTTTTCATTTTTCCATCCAACCTGCCTTCATCCATCCTCTCATACGCTCTTTGTGGCTTTGAATTGCTTTTCCCTGAAACTCTATGGATTTCTCTCACAGGCAGGAGCTAAGCCGAGGTTTTGACCAGGAATGGAAACTTTCTTTTTTCCACTAGTGGGAAATATTTCTGATGCTAGAACAGTAGCTTTCAATAGACCTCTGTCAGTGATTTGCCTTTGGGCTATAAATGTTTATGTAAAAATAGTTTCATCACCTTGAATCATAAAATGTGAATGAGATGTGCATCCTCTGACTGAGAGTGAAGTTACGCCCTGTTGGATCAAATTTGTTGGTTAGCTGGTGGGATTTTTTTCATAAAGGAAGTACCTCATCATAACAAGAGAATAAAATAGAAAACTGTAATACAATTACTGGACCAGATTAGAGATAAAATCAAGTAAAACAAAAAAGAAATAAAGAGAAAATATGTGTAAAACATTTATTAAAATCAGTATAAGTGCTGAGAAAGAGGTAGGAAGATGATGCTGACTCAACCAGCCTTAGGGGCCGTTCACATGCTGTGTTTTGTGCGCGCTCAAATCCATTATTATCAGTGTAGACACATGGCACTCAAACGTGGGAGCCATGCTGTCATGGCACGCAAGCGTACCCAGGCGCTTATTATAAATAGTTCAACTTTTGGAAGCTGCAGCGCGCACAGCATGTCGTGTGATGAGGAACAACCAATCACAGCCGGCAGATAACTTTTCTTTCTTCCCGTAAATAGTCTACAGTATATATATGGAGGAGAAGTTAATCATTTTAGTGCAGGGCTACTTAGAGCTTTATGATCTGTAACACAGACTATTTTACTTGCTTCATCCTGTCCGTCTTATGACATCACAACATCCGGTTGAAAGGTCAGCCAACTTGACACACTGGAATCGAGCAGTAAAGTCACTGTGAGGGATTTAAGGTGCTTGAAATCCATTTATCTTTGCTTTGAGTTTGTTTAGTTTAGCTTCATCATTGTCATCGCAGCAGGCAGGTTTTGGTTGCTTATTAACAGCAGGTGCGACAGGAGCGCAACCTCCCAAGCGCTTTGGATAAAAGGATGAAAGCGGCATGTCTGGCGTTTTCCATGTGTTTTAGACGCGGTATGTGAACGGCCCCTTATTTCTCCAAAGATCTGGGGCATATCAGGGCCCCAGATCTTTGGGGCCCTGATATGGGGCCCTCTCTCCCCCTAGATCTAAGTAATTGTACTCATACAACAGCAGCAGGTGAAGACTTCAGCCTCTTCACTTCTTCCACCAGACAAAGGCAAAGACACACAAAGATTTCACAATACACGTAACCTCAGGCTAACCCTTCTCTAAAAAGGTTTGACACGTTGAACGAGGGTTACAACCACTTTGTATCTATGAGAAATTAAACCTGGCTGTGAAGAAAGGTTAACACCACCTTTATGGTGCCAACCCCGGAGATGCACTGCGAAGAAAATAGTGTGAAACACTGAAGGGTTCATGTACCGTTCAGCTGAGCACTGAAGACCCAGCGTTAGCCCAAGGTTTAAATGAAACTGTGATGTTAAACCTGTTGTGTTACAATCCAGGGTTAAAGTTAAAATATTGCTTAATTCAGGTGTGAAAAGCTTTTTAGTTTACTGATGTGCTACTGGACTTCTAAAGTCCTCAAATCACTTAATTCAATTCAGTGAATCCTTGACTTTGAGACAGATTGACTAGTGCTGCTCTAATCTGCTCACAGGTCTTTTTCACAGCACACATTTTCACTTGTAATAGCAGGAAAAGCACAGGTGTTACAAATAACATTAACAATGGCTCTGTTCTATTCAAGTGTCTTTTATACTAAAACCCTGAAACTAATGCAGCTGATTATAATTCAGGCATCGTTAATTTTAGTATTTACACCTGTGCTTTTTCTACTGTGACATGTTAAAATGTCCGCTGATTGGAAACATTAATACAGCTTCAGATAGTTACAAGTACTATAAGTTGTCTGCTTGTGTTCCTGCAGCTCATTTAATTTTCATATGTAGCAAACTAATTAGCCAAAACAGAAAAGTAAGTAACAAATCCAAATAATCTTATGTTATTGTCAAAATTTGGAAGCATGTGGAAAAAAAACAGAATAATATGTATATTGAAGTGATCCATATTTTGAATCCCCTGCAATATTAAAGGGATAGTTTGGGTGTTTTGAAGTTGGGTTGTATGAGCTACTTATCCATAGTCAGTGTATTACCTACAGTAGATGACGGTTGACACGCCTCCAGTTTGGAGAAGCAGACAGGAGTTACTAAACAGAACCGAAGCAATGTGCTGTTGTGGATGGGGCCGGCAGCAAAACGTAAAAGAAAGGTTCACCTAAAAAGATTTATATCAGTTTAAGTTACGCTATATTCAGAATATTTTAACCGGTTTACCTTGCTGTCAGACAGCTATACAGTCTATATTTCCGACGGGGAACTGAAGCCGTTTTCTATGATCTTACCAAAGCAACCAGATTCCATTGAAAATAACAGTAATTTTACCAGCAACTCCTGTGTTCTGCGAAGTAAAATTACAGTTTTTTTCAATGGAGTCTGGTGGCTTTGGCGAGAGCATAGATGGATACAACAGCTTCAGTTCCCTGTCAGAATGAGTTGTCTGACGGGAGGGCAGTGAAAATGATATTGATATTGATTTCTTTAGGTGAGCCTTTCTTTTAGGTGGCTAAAATGTGTTTTGCTGCCGTCCCCATCCACAGCAGTACATTGCTTTGGTTCCGTGCGGTAACTCCTGTCTGCTTCTCCATACTGGGGGCGTGCCGACCGTCATCTACTGTAGTTAATACACCTTCAAAACACCCAAACTATCACTTTAATACTGCAAACAAATGAGCCCATCTTTGAATAGTAATCTCTATCTTACGCCAGTATATTGTTGTTGCTGCTGCTTCTCAAAATTCTGAACATATCCTCCATAAACCCTGTCGCTTCTTGTCGAATAGAATATGTTGTGACTTCTCACAACATCTCATTTCATAGGTTTGCACATTTGAACTTTTGCTTATTCATCATGACCAGACATCTGCCTCCTTAAGTATAATTCATTTAGAAAGGGTAAGACATCTGCTGTGCTATTTCAACCAGAAACCAGATATGTTGTTTTCAACCCCCGGCCAATTGAATGACTGTCAAGACAATCAATGCATTTCCTGTGAAATCCAACCCCATGCCACACAAAGTAAAATGCAGTGCAAAGGCTGGTCGAGGCTGCTGTTGTTGTTTGTGATGGACTTGTTTGTTTGGCTCAGATTATACCTTTTGGACTTGAAAGTTGAAAGTCTATGAATCAAGTATAGTTTCAGGACAGGGGAAAGGAAAAAATATATATAATTTAACAAGTATGGAATAATTACTTTCTGCTCTCTATTTCCAGGGTGCCTCACTTTAGAGTTAATCAAATGTAGGAGGGATGTTGTAGTCCCACCTCCCGCAGCTACAATGTTAAACTCAGCTGAAGCTCTGTGCAATCTGCACTCTATTATTCATAAGAATTTAAATATTTCTAACCTGAAGCGCTCACTGCTCTCAGAAACATGCAGAGCTTGCAGCGCTGACGAGAATGTGCAACAGTCATTAACCCTGAAAACAAGAAACAGAAAAAGAAGTTCCCAGTGGACAGTGAACCTTAAAGACGGAGATAACAGGAGACAGAAAGAGAGGATATCTGATCGTTTTCACAAACCCAAAGAACATAGACTCAGACGTGATAAAGAGAGATGCACATTATGCAGATTATAGTAAGATATAATAGGCGGGATACGCCTCAGAGAGACAGGAGATGGGAGACGGAGAGAGAGAGAAGCATGGATGCAGACTAAATTAGTTTGTGAGAAGATAAAAACGGGGAGCGGCGAGGAGAGAGGACACGGGTAGAAATCAAATGGCTTGGTTGTGTGAAGCAAGAGAGAGAGAGACGGAGAATAAATGCGGTAGGCAGAGGTGACATTAGTTTTGGATGTGATAAAGCAGATATGCATGTTACACTGAGAAATCTAATCCAGCAGATAGGGATGGAAACAGATCACACAGAGAGAGCTAATTACTTTGAGGTAGCTGAGACTATGTGAGGTTTGTGAGGAATAATGCTTAAGTGAGTTTTAGGCTTTTGAAGAAGGTGTGGATGGTTTTAAAGTTAGAGAGGGCAGAAATTTAGTAGGTTGAGGTGAGATTGAAGTCAAGGCTGTGGGAAAAAAAATTGGTTTGGTTAAAGAAAGACAGAGAGAATGAAGAAACGGGGAGACGCAGAGAATGAAGTGAGAAGTGAATTAGTTAAGGGACGGGATGAAAGAGTGAGGTGGGTGTTGAATACAGAGGAAGAGGAGACTAAATTATGTTTGGCAAGATAAGTTGGAGAGTATAGAGGGGACATGAATAAAGAACCGAATGAATCGGAGGGAGTTTTGCGCCCACAAGGGAGTTGTGAGTGAACATAAAATGCCAAATTACATTTTTTTTAAAAAACAAAACAACTGAAATCGGACCGCACAGTCTGCAAAATAGTTGATTATTGTCCCAGTGGTGCACACCTCGGCAGTCTGTGATAAAGCAGAAACAATCCTCAGCTTACTAAACATATGCCCAATGGCAGAGCTGAGCCATGAAATCAGAGCTAATTATTAAGTTAATCTGAGCTAATTATGTACTTACAACTCCCACGTGAAGCCAAGAAAATTTATGTTTTGAAGCTTAATATTCACAGTTGGACTAATAGACTGAAGCAACAGGACTTTCACCACATATCTACAATATTTTTTTTTTTTTTTGACAAATGCAATTAACCAAAACTCTTAACTATAAAAAGTTAAACACAAGTCATTTAATAATTAAGGACTAAATGGAGGAATTAATTAATCAGCCTTCCATTGATAGCATGTATTATATTCACATTATACAGCCAGTTATTGTACAATTAATCACAACACAGCAGCAAATAATACGACTATAACAATGTTCAAATAACACTATTCTGTGTGGAGAAAAGAGTAATTTAAAGTTAGCACATTTGCAGAGAAAAAAAAAGAAAGAAAGTCTAATAAAAACTCAATTAGTTTGGGAGTGATAAGACTCAGTGTGAGGGTTGAGAAATTCAGAGAGGACGAATGTCAAGACAAGCTCCTTGGGTGATAAGACAGCGACAGTACTTGAGGAAAAATAAATGAGTGTGGTCCTAACACTGAAAACACACCAGGCAGCGGCGAAGTGCTACAATAATTGCATTCTTCCGTGGGTGGGAGGCGTGCTCATGTATTTCGGACGGGAAGAAATTCTTTGTAACATAGGTCAACGTGTCACAGGAGTTTGCTGCGGGTATTCTCTGGCTGCAATTTGCTGCCAAAAGTTAAACTAGTGGCCGCCGCAGCTTTCCATTGCCATTGGCAGCTCGCCTCAGGCCCAACACGTTCTTATCCCAACTCGTCACATACGGGCGTTTTGTCATGCCCCTTGACGTCACTTTAGGTTGAGGCAACAAAACCACTTAGTTAGATTTAGGAAAAAACTACATGGTACTACGTTTGTAAATTGAAAATGAAACTGAACATTGTGAACACAGGACACGAACGAACAGCCGATTGTAACGTGAAAGTGAAACATAACGCACGGGACATGAACATCCGTCTACTGGATGAAAGCCCCTCCCGTTCGTTTAAACTACTTCACCACAGCACTTTCTCTGAGCATTTACTGTTGCTGTGGATGGGTTTACGTTGTAGGTCATGGAAAGACCGGTGCATCGCATACTGGCATTAAAGGGGGGGGCGGCTGTGGCTCAGAGGTTAGAGCAGGCTGTCCACCGATCGGAAGGTTAGTGGTTTGATCCCCAGTTCCTCTGGTCACATACCGATGTGTCCTTGAGCAAGACACTTCACCCCAAATTGCTCCCAAAGGCATAGCCATTGATGTGTGTGTATTTAGATCTGATCCTGATGGGCAAAGTTGGCACCTTGCATGGCAGCCTCTGCCATCAGTGTATGAATGTGTGAATGCTGACATGTAGTGTAAAGCGCTTTGAGTGGTCGGAAGACTAGAAAAGCGCTATATAAATACAAGTCCATTTACCATTTAAAGGGTGCCCTGTGTGCATCGGCATCAGACGCTGACAGCCATGACAAAGTATTTGACGCCTGACAGGCCAGTACTTTGCTGCTGCTCTGCTGTAAAAGTTTTTGCCATAAAATGTGGAATAAAGATCACTTTTCAAAGTGTAAAACATGGCATGGTATGTTATATGAAGATATATCATGCGGGAGATGAAGTTAGGCAAAAAAGACATTTGAGTTTGAGGAAACCTGGAGAGGATGAGAGAGATGAGTTTTGTGGGTAAATAAAACCAGGCTGGTTGGGGGAGAGTGAAGGTGGGAGGGAGATAACGTTATAGAACGGGTTCGGAAGTCTCAGTGACATCAATTTTAGAGGTCATTAATCGTGTGTGTAAGAATGAGACCAAATTAGTTGAGGAAAGGGTAACAGAAAATGAGGTGTGTGTGTGTGTGTGTGTGTGTGCATCTTTGTGTGTGTAAGTAAAAGAGAGGTAGACTAAATTACTTTAGGGAAATTAAAAAATAGTGAAAGGTTGGCTGTGTGTGAGAGAGAGAGCAAGCATGCAGGGCACGCAGGGAGAATAAATGACTTTGTGGAGAGTGAAAAAAAACAATAAGTGGTGAAAACAGCCAGAGCAATGAGACCGCTTGGTTTTAAGATTTAGAACGAGCACAGATTGTGTAGGAGGAGGAAATAGAGACATCTAAATACATAATAGACATGATTTGGAAATGTGCAAGTTATATGAAAAAGTGCTCTGCAGGGGACATGATTTGCTGAGTTGAGTGGGATAAATGCATTAAACGGTGTGAGCGGAAGGAGAGAGGAAACTAAATTAGTTTTTGGGAGATAAGTTGCAGAGCATGAGGGGATGGAAAAGGAAGGGGGAGGGGGCGAAGGAGAAATTGTACCTCCGGCCCCTCTGGGGTGTTTATGGGAGATATGCATGTCATGGGAAGAATTAAAAGTGAATGCTGTGCCTGTAATCACCGTGTACTTGTGGTATTTTGGTCACAGTGGACACAGAGTTACATATACTTTGAATGTGCACAATATCAGAGATGTTTTCCTGACGCATGTCAGATTATTTTTGGACTGTTTTTAGACTTTCCTTTACATGATTCCTAAAGGACCTGTGTTTTTGGGAATCCATAAAGTAACTCAACCCTGCAATCTTTGACATTAAAAGAAAATGTCCACTACGTTTGTTAAGATTTACATGCAAAGTGAACATCTGTGTAAATTGAACATTGAACAGGATAAATCAGACACTCCAAGTTTGGAAAGAAAAGAGAGAAAAAAGTTCAACATTGAAGTAGAAAAGGAGAAACAGAAAATATGAGTGAAGGAGTGCAAGATGAGTAGCAAAGTAATTAAAAAGAAAAGGCTGCAGACAGAATAGAGAGAGGTAAAGAGAATCGAAAATAAATGCAGGAGATGCATTCTTATCAATGTCCAGGATCTGATCTTTTGAAAAAGAGGATTGAAAAGGATTGTGAGCGAAGTCACGGCAGATGAAAGTGTAAATAGGGGGAAAGCACATCTAGAAATGGGAAGGAGAGAGCAGAATGGAAAAGAGGCAGGAGATTGAAAAAAGGCAGATAGAGACTTGTATGGAATGGAAATACAGCGAAAATGAAACAGGTATATAGAAAGGAAACTTAGCAGAGAGAGGTTAGGGAAGAGGAAGGGAAGTCACTAGAATATGTTAGAGATAGCTAGAGAAAGAGAAAACAATATAAGTGGAGTAATATGAAAAGGAAGCAATGGGAGAAAAGAAGAAAAGGAAACAAATGGTAGAAAAAGTGAAAAGTATGGACAAGCAAATAATACAGAAAAATAATACAAAGAGGCCTGAAGGAAGAAGAGAGGAGATAGACAGTGAGGGAGTATAAGAAGTTCAAATAAAAGTTAATAAGTAAAAGGCTAACAAATAGTAATGCATTTACTGCCTCATGCCCAAATGATTTCACAGTCTTTAGTGCTATTCAGAACCATTTAAAGCTGTAATCTACGCCAGAATCAAATACATCTAACTCAAAATCAGTACAGCCCTTGAAGGTGCTTTTCCTTGTGGGGGTGTGAAAGGAAAAAAAAAAAAAAAAGAGCACCAGAAAACGAGAGCGAGACCCAGAGAGGAAGAAGAAGAGGGAAGCAACTGGGAGTGAATTGGCCTCTAGGGATGTACCATGTGTTGGAGGA